>JAXBDA010006084.1:0-21893 GCA_036023075.1 Gaultheria prostrata | reverse complement strand
AGCATCGAGAGTTTGCCAAGGAGGAAGCGAAAACGGGCAGCAGTATGGGTCTTCGTGAAGAAGTCCGCCAACTGCAGCGTAGAAGAGACGAAGGGTAAAGTAATGGTGTCAGACTGAAGATGCTGGCAGATGAAGTGACAATCAATTTCGATGTGCTTGGTGCGCTCATGGAAGACCGAATTATGGGCGATCTAAATCGCACTCTTACTATCACAATAAAGAGGCGTGGGTGAAGTAACAGAGAGACCCATATCTGAGATGAGCCAGCGTAGCCATACGATTTCAGACGTAGCATGAGCCATAGCACGATATTCAGCTTCAGCGGTGGAGCGAGCAACAACAGATTGCTTTTTGCTTCTTCAAGAGATAAGGGAATCTCCCAGAAAACACACAGTCCTGCGGTAGATTTGCGGTCAGTAATATCCCCAGGCCAATCAGCATCAGCATCAGCATGAAGAGTCAAACTGGATGTAGAAGAGAGCAGGAGACACTGAAGAAGAGTACCACGAATATAACGGAGAATACGTAACAGAGCCGCCCAATGTGTAGTCCGAGGAGCAAAAACAAACTGGCTAATAATGTGAACAACATAGGCAATATCCGGCCGAGTAACAGTGAGATAAACTAAGCAACCCACCAATTCTCGGTATTCTGTAGGATCTTCAAGAGGAACACCATCAGAAGCAGAGAACTTGGCATGAAGCTCAAGAGGAGTGTCAACTGTTTTGGTATCACTGAGACGAGCATGATGAAGAATATCAGTAGCATACTTGGATTGTCCAAGAAGGTACCCCTGGGGAAAGGCAGCGACTTCAATACCAAGAAAATACCGAAGAGGGCCCAAGTCTTTCATCTCAAATTCCTGAAAGAGGTGACGTTTGACGTGGCTAATAGCAGCAGAATTAGAACCAGTAATGATCATATCATCAACATAAAGTAAGAGAAGAACCAAACCATGAGAGGTGCGACGAAGGAAGAGAGCAGAATCATGCATACTGGGCTGGAAGCCAATCTGAAAAACCACATCCTGAAACCGCGCATACCAAGCGCGGGGTGACTGTTTCAACCCATAAAGAGCGCGACGCAAACGGCAAACAACACCAGAGGGGTGAGAGAAGCCAAGAGGAGGCCGCATATAAACCTCTTCAGAAAGATATCCGTTGAGAAAAGCATTTTTGACATCCAACTGAGAGAGAGGCCACTGTTGCACAGCAGCAACAGAGATCAAGGTGTGAAAAGTGGTCATTTTGGCAACGGGAGCAAAAGTTTCCTCATAATCAATCACATATTCCTGAGAAAACCCTTTAGCAACTAAGCGGGCTTTGTACCGCTCCAAAGATCCATCAGAATGAGTCTTGACTTTATAGACCCTTTTGCAACCGATAAGATTCTTACTAGCCGGTAGTGGAACCAACTCCCATGTATGATTTTGAGCAAGAGCAGTAAGTTCAGCGTCCATGGCATTCACCCAATTAGGATCAGTACAAGCTTCTTTACAGGACCTAGGCTTAAAATAGGTGTGAATCCGAGAAAGAAAGGATTGATAAGAGGACGAGAAACATGTATTAGTGAAGCCATATCTTACCGGAGGGTGCCGATTTTCACGAAAAGGATACCGGTGAGCAGGTGGATCGGGATCTTCAGAGACAGATTGGGGAGCAGGAGTAGAAGCCGGACGACGGGTGTAGACCTTATTGATTGGAGGTTGGTGAGGGGGAGCTGCAGAAACATCAGATATCTCAAAAGTAGAGGTATATTCGTCAGTAGGCACATCCATGGGAAATGGGTCAATACAAATCAAATCCTCTTTGGCAGCATGAGCAGTTTTGGGAGGAAGAGTAAAATATGGAAAACGCTCTAAGAAAACGACATGCCTAGATACATATAGCTTTTTGGTCACAGGATCATAACATCGATAGCCTTTTTGAGTAATGCCATATCCCAAGAAAACGCCTAAGACACAACGGGCGCTGACCTTAGTGCGATCTTTCTTGGGAAGGAGGATAAAACAGGTAGAGCCAAATACTTTAAGGAGGAAGTAGTTAGGAACCTGACCATAGAGCCGCTCATAAGAGGAAATACCAGAGAGAAGAGGAGTGGACATCCAATTCAAAAGATAGGCTGCAGTGAGAACAGCTTCTCCCTAAAAGGTAGAGGGGATGGAAGATGATAACAGCATGGACCGAGCAGTATTAAAAAGATGACGATGCTTTCTTTCAGCTTTACCGTTTGGTGCGGGAGTGTCAGTACAAGAAGACTGGTGGATAGTCTCATGGGTGTCTAAAAAGGCTTTAAACTCAGATAGAGAATATTCCCCTCCTAAGTCAGAACGGAGAATCTTAATAGATGTAGAAAACTGAGTTTGAACCATGGCATGAAAATTTTGATAAATCTTAAAGAAATTAGATTTATGTGTCATTAAATACACCTATGTATACCGACTGAAGTCATCCACAAATGAGACATAATAAATAAAACTACCTTTTGCGACAACCGGGGAAGGGCCTCATAAATCAGTATGGACAAGCTGAAAGGGAGAAGTAGAAACATAAGTACTTTTATTAAATGGTAGGGCAGACATTTTAGCAAATTTACAATCACTACATTCAGAAATATCACTAATAGAAATGTTTCCCAAATAACCTGATTTAACCAAAAGTTTCAAACGCTCACTAGACAAATGCCCTAATCTAGAATGCCAAAAATAAAAGGGAGAGGATTTATTATCTAAACGGAATGATGACGCAGCAGTGGAAGAAGACTCTGGGGATGTGCAACTGCTCCAAGATATAGAGGTCGCCAACTCTACGACCTGTCCCAATCTGCTTCTTGGAAACCCGATCCTGCACAACACAACCAGGAGAAGAAAAGATAACATCAAAACCTGAATCAGACAACTGGCTTATCGAAAGTAGGCTCAATGTCAAGTGAGGAACATAAAAGACATTAGGAATAGAGAGAGAAGAAGATGTAGTACGAAGGATGGAACCAATAGAAACAACTTGCATGGGAGAACCATTAGCAGTGGAAATACTAATAGGAGAAACAGAAGGCATGCAATGACTAAGAAGAGATAAGTCAAGAATCATATGATGGGAGGAGCCAGAATCAAAAAGCCAAGTGGTGGGCAAGGTACCTGTGGTGTAAGCACCATGCAAACCTGTAGTAGTAGTCAGGGCAGAAGCAAGGGATGAATTCCCCTGGATGGCTGCCATATAAGCCTGATACTGCTAAAATTGCTCAAAATCAAACGAGGGAGGAGGAGTTGAACTGCTGGAGGAAGATATTGCCAAAGCTGCAGGAGGGCGAGAATGCTGTTGTGGTGCCTAAGAACCTGAAGAACCAGTAGACTGATAAACATTGCGTCCCTTAGGCTGAAGTCGCTTAGGGCACGCATGCTTCCAATGACCCTTCTGGTGACAATAGCTGCACTCATCCATGAGTGTATGGGACCACTAGGACTTGGGCTTACCTGTAGACTGGATAATATGTGATGTAGGAGTGGGCAGCAGAGATGATGAAGGTGAACGGAATGAAGCCGGTGCAGCAAAGACAAACTCTGAGGGGGAACCCAAACTAGCCACTTTGAACCTGGTTTCTTCTGCAATGAGCTCATGGACTGCCCCATCCATAGAAGGTTGGGGATTACGGTGCAGAATTGCCCCACGAAAAGGCTCAAATTCGGATCGGAGAGGCATAAGGAACTGGACCAGCCTCCATTTCTCACAATAATCAACAAGCTCATCCTGTGAATGTAAAGCAGCAGGCTCCATACAAGCTAACTGATCCCAATAACTGGTCTTTTCATTATAAAACTCCTGAATAGTCTTATCACCCTGTCTAGCAGTACGAATAGATGACTCAAAGTTGGTACTGTTTGGCAAAGTTAGACTCCAGATACATACCCTTCAAATAATTCCAAACTTTCTGAGATGTGTCATACTTTGAAAAATTCATCCCAATACCTGGTTCTACAGAGTTGTGAAACCAAGTAAGAATTTGTGCATTTTCGATGGTCCATTTTTCAAGAGCAATGGCATCATAAACTTTCGCTTTTGGATTAGAAGTCGGTTGAGGTGTCGAACCGTCCACGTGTCCCCACACACCTCTACCAACAACAAAGTTTTTCATCACATGTGCCCAATAAGAAAGTTGTTTCCAGTCAAACGGACACTAATAGCCTGATTTTTATCCATGACTTAAAGCAACAAATTAAAACAACTATTAAAAGGGTACCCAGTTATTGTAGATGCAGAGACAGATGGTAGGAAGTAGAGAGGTCTAGAACCATAGATATAAAAGAAACCAGTCGAACGGACACTAATAGCCTGATTTTTATCCATGACTTAAAACAACAAATTAAAACAACTATTAAAAGGGTACCTAGTTACTGTAGATGCAGAGATAGATGGTAGGAAGTAGAGAGGTCCAGAACCATATATATAAAGAAACCAGATAAGAAATACCAGAATAAAAGTTGAGTATATTCAGATGCCAAGCAGGTGTACTGTTGAGGCAAACAGCGAACAGAAAGTTGTTCAGAGGGTCGTTGGTGGTTGTAGATGTCCAACGATAATGGTCTGAGGCTCGCCGGAGCTCAGAGGATATCCGCCGGAGGTCAGAGGAGACTCGTTGTGCACTGGTGAGTGTCAGAAGTCACTGGGTCTTGTGGATCTGGAGTCAAACAGCGAAGAGAAGGCTGTTCAGAGGCCGTCAGAGGTCGGAGAGGGCCTGTCGGATGTCGGCAAAGCTCCATCGGAGTTCGATGAGGGTCGTCGGAAAGGACTCGTCAGCCGTTGGAAAGGCGAGGGTCATTGCTGGGTGTCTCCGGAACTGTGTCAGAAGGCTGCTGAGATTCAGATCGTGTGTTGTAGGGGTCGGTTAGAGATTAGAGAGATCGTCGGAGGTCCGACAAAGTCAGGCGAGGGCTATCGGAGGTCGCCGGAGTACTGAGTATGGTCGAAGTTTGTCGGGTGTTGCTGGTTGGTTGTCGTTTGTGTTATCTGGGTTCAGAACACAGAAGGACTAGGGTTTTAGAGAGCAGATGTCGAGAGGGAGAAGGAGGGGTTCTTTGTCTGATTGAGTGAGAGAGAGAGAGAGAGAGGGGGGGGGGGGGGGGGGTTATCGAGAGGGAGAGAGTTATCGACTGAGAGAGAAACTGATTTCAGCCCAAGGTTGTGGCTCTAATACCATGTAAGTTTTCAGAAGAGAAACTGAACGTATTATTTCTGAATAATGAAAGGCTATGCTATTGCACGTTTAAATAGAGAACCACTACACCTACCGCTACACCTAAGAAGGAAAATATACTATGCTGAAAAGGAAACGATTACAAGGTATGACCACACTACTACCTAATTTACGCAATCAATACCTAAAATACAAGATACAGAATATATGATTACGATGTGATCATATATTCTTAAAATACAAAATATACACTTTCAGAGTTACCGTGAAAAAATTATCAATTAAAACAAAGCAATTACAACTACTCCGTAGAATAGTGGCAAAAGTCCGAGTATCGTTCCACAGGGACAAGAGTACGTCTTATCGGTTCCAACCAATTTTTATTTCAATTCGAGAACGAAATACAAGTTTGAATTTTGATATTTAAAAACTAAGAAAATAGAAATTAAACTTGGTTCCGTAAAATAAGTAGAAAAAAGGCCTAGGGTATCGAATCCACTTGTCACCTTGTAATGGAGTTTATGCAATGATAAGGATAAACTATCCGAATCGAACCGGACATTCTAGGGTTTGTGTGCCCACCAAGTGCCACCTAAAGATAATTGTGAATCATTGAATGGCATGAGATATCACCGCCTACACTGTTACACGGTCTTGGGTAGAACTCAACCCCAAAAGCTAGCTTATAAAGTGAGGGTGCCCTCACGCTTGTATACTTTATATCACTTTGGTAACCAGGCGATGTGGGACTTCGCATCACACCTTCCCTCACGCGCAGCGTGCTCACCTGGTAGCACCTGCCGCGTGCAGGTGAGAGACACGCACCCTACCCATCTCATCTCTGGTACCTAGCTCTGATACCATGTTACACGGTCTTGGGTAGAACTCAACCCCAAATCTAGTTTATGAAGTGAGGGTGCCCTCACGCTTGTATACTTTATATCACTTTGGTAACCAGGCGATGTGGGACTTCGCTTCACAAGCACAGCCCGTTTTACTAGTACAATCTGTCTCAATGGCACAGATTGTCTAATAGCACGACCTGTCTTACAGAGCATAGCCCATCTCACCCAATTAATAACGAACTAATAAAACTATTTTATGAATCGTGCATAGTATCTAGAAAACCAAACACATAACTAACTGGGAAAAATTACTGCGTAAGCGAGTCTCAAAATTCATACAAAACGATCGAATAGAAATACCCAAAATCAAAGTATGAAATACATTACTCAGAGTACAAGCTTCATCTACACCCTAGGAAAGGCTTGCTTTACACCCAACTTTGTTTATTTAGTAGGCTTGCCCGAAGCGTAGGGCTCAGGTCGGAGATAGCATAATACCGGTAAGACCGGATCGAATCCACAGGGACCGAACGTACCGAGTGTGAAAATGTCTTGCGCATGAGGGTTTTTAGCCTTAAAGCGACAAACTTTGAATTGTGATTTGGGGTGGAATTCACTTGACTTCATGAATGACTCGTAAAATTAAAAGGCTAATTAAAACTAAGGCAAGGTCTAGGGGATTTCAACAAACCACAACCAAGGCTAATCCGATCCTCTCTCGATAACCGGCTCGGGGCATCGTTAGATGATCCCGAACGGAAGATTTAGAGTTTAAAACCATTAACTAGAAAATGTGTTTCACAAAGATTAGGATTCTTGTGCCATTTAGACAAACCTTTAGGTTGTCATAGCCCTAAGCATCACACGTGCCAAGTGGCCAAGCCTTTGGCTACGTGTGATCAAAGGGGTTAACAAACCCGAATTTTGATACATAAAATCAATCCCAAATCTTTGATAAACAAACGGTGTATGCCTTTTTGACGAGAGGAATGGATTAACCCGAGTCATGGAGTGTTGATCACCCCATGACCAAGCCTAATTAAACTACTCACCCATTGAGCTAGAAAACTTAACTAGAAAATTGAAGGAAATAAGGAACATGATAAATGATTCTAAAAACTAATTTTATATGAAGATCCTACACTTGCCTACAACTTTAAACCTTTGGAAAATAACAAACAACAACTATGAACTAGAGTTTTCAAAGGAAATGGCTAGGAGAGACAAGAAAAGATTTAACCGGTAGAAATGCAAATAAACTAGATTTATACGTAGATCCAACAATTACAAGAACTATTAATAAACGCGAAAATGAAATACAAGCTAAACTTACAAGTGTTCTTAAGGAAATACAAGCTTCAACCCCTCCACAACAATGGAGGAGAGAGAAGAGAGAAAGAAAAGACTAAAAGTAAACTAAAGCTAATGAAGGGGATAAAAGAGGGAGGAGATAGATATACAATAAGCCTTCTCTCTCTCAAAATATCCAAAAATGTGCCAAAAAGGTGGAATATGTCATAAAAGGAAAGTCTGTAAAGTAGCTCAAAAATCTGGCCGAAGCAGGTTTGGGTCGACCCAACCCTAAATCTGGGTCGACCCAGATCTTTCTGTCTACCCACTAAATTGTTTGGGTCGACCCACCTCAAACTTTTGGTCGACCCAGATTGCTTAAGATGGTCTCTTGCTCTCGTTCACCCCCTTGGCTTTGCGCACTTCCGAATCACTTCAAAGGCACTTCAAATCATGGTGTGGCCTTCGGGAAGGGTGACTCTTGTCTCGTGGACGCTTGAATGCTCCCGGACTTCGCCAGGAGTCTTTGTGAGACTTGGTCACGGCTTTGGCCTTCCGGCTTGATCTTGTGACCTTTGAACTCCTCGAGCCTTAGCCAAATTTTCGTGTCTTGACCCTCGAGGCTTGGTGGTGGGATGACATGGGGCATGTGGCCCTCGGGTCCTTGGGATTCGTCCCGGAGCGCTTCAAATGCGCCTTATTCCGTGATTTTCACCTGAAACTACAAAAACACGCCTTGCGCAACATCAATCATATCAAGCGCTAAAACGCGCGTGTGTGTGATCTAAACGAGCTAGATGAGCCCGGATATGTACAATATTAGGGGTTCATCAAGGCTTTAGCCAGCCATTGGAGAGGGAGAGGGAGAGGGTTTGGTTCTGTTCGCAGCTACCATTGAACGCCCAGTGCTCTCTGTTCTCTGCTGTGTTGTCCGAAGCCCCTTGCTGCTCTGATGCTTGGTATCTCTATCTCTCTGCAGGTCTGACTGCTGCATACTGTATTACCCCAATAAAACCCTCGCTGACCTCCTCTTCTTAAAGCCCTACCTTTGGCTTTTATTTCCTGTGATAAACTGACCTTGTTGCCTTGCTTCCTAACAAAACTCATGAGCCACCAATTAACTTGGGCCCCACCAAAGTTTAATACTCACATGCAAGCTTAACAAATGAATGACTAAATTAATTACCCAGGAATTAGCTTTATACAAATTCTTAGCCCGTGCAGGAGTAATTGTGGGTCTCCAGGGAAAATAATCTAATGCTTCCATGCCTTCAATTGCACATCGAATCCAATGGCCAAAATAATCCCTCATTACAATAATTATCCTCCGAACACCTACAATGCAAAAACACAGTATTTAACTCCCCGAATAATAATATAAATGGACTTAGCGAGCATAAATTGAGGGGCGCTAATGTGAACATTTGCGCGCCTATCATCAGCTCCATCTGTCACTGCACTCTCCACAAGCCACCTGCAGCCCCCCGAATCAAAGTTGCACCTCCTGATGTTAGGACTTTGCCTTTTGTGTCTGTCTCTCTGCTGCAACTCCGAGCAGCAACATAGATCACCATTTTTTTTATCACTTCTCTATATGTGCTCTCCAACATGACCCTTTTGTGCTTGCATGTTCACCCCTGCAACTCTTGACCTCCATCAAATCAACCTCGTTTCCCTCTAACTGAACCAGATCGCTCCTGATTGACCTTGATTGCGTCCGATCCTCCTCTATCACCTCTGATATTTCTAATACCGCAAAACCCGACAAGAAGCTGAATATTCTGATTCCATGAATGAGTCTGGAACTATCCTTGTCCAGGAGCTGAACTGCAACATTTTGTAACTCCAGGGACCAAACTGCATTGAGCTCAAATTTTAGGGGATAAATTGCAAATACCACCTTTCTGTCTGGTCAAAATCAACATTCAATCTTTGACCTGTCAACTATCAAATTTGGGACGGGCCACTGTGGGGAGTCGATCCATCGAGTTGGAATCGAGTACATTGGGTCTAATCAAGTCTGATTTTGACCCATTTGTAAACACCCTCCGGAGGTACCTGCCGCACCCAAACATTTTTTCCCTTCTTCAATGCCTCTCCTGCAAGGTTGTCAAATCGCGAATCGAATCAACCCTTTTACAAATCGTGAATCGTAATGATTCGGTCCAAATTTCACAAATACATTGGAAAATGTGTCTATGCATCTACATAATAAAGATATATTGTAAAACTGAAAAATTTTAAGCTTAAATCCATATTTAAGTTTTGTTTCTACAATAAATTGTCACGTGGTCTCGTAACAAAATGAATACTATAGTAACATGGATATATACATATAGATATTAAAGATTCATTATAAAAAGCTTACACAATAAAAGCTTGTAGCCTAATAGGTAGAAAACTAGCTTATATGGCAACATATGTGGGTTAGTCCGAGCCTCGGAGCCGTGCCCTGGTCTATGATTTATAGGATACAAGAACCAAAAAGATTGATTTGTGAATTACGTATCCATGTAGATTCGTCTCTCTATTAAATAAGGAATATGGTTTTCCGTACTTAGTATATGATATTATATTCTTACTTTTCTATAAGTAGAAACAAGGCAAAACAGCAAAAGCGGTTTCATATTGTCGAAGGTAAGTTGTGATAAACCTTGATTCACCTAAAGACTTGAATCGTTTTTGCATGAATTGCGAATTGAACCGCGAATTGTACAATTTGCCTCCGATTCTATATCAACCATGATTCACCTATAGATTCGCGTCGTTTTCGCACAGAATCGCGAATCGAATCTTGAATCGTGCGATTCTGACAACCATGCTCTCCTGCAGCATTGCAACCGATGTGTGCACCTTGATGCTCCATTCTTTGCACCGTATGGGCCGTTGAACTCGTATCAACGAAAGCTTTGCATTGGTGTGACCAAAAGTCAGATCCGGATCCGGCTAACTTTATTTCCGGGAAATTTTGGACAGAACACCCATTTTCGCTCCCCGGAGCTTTGATACCAATTGTTGTGCCCCGCAAGTTTGCCCACCACACAACAATCACACAGAAATTCACAAGTAATTTTACATGGTTCCCCAAACTCGGGTACATCAACGGAGAGGAGGAATTTAACTATATACGGTAGGGAAGAAGATACAAATACAATGGAGGAGGAGACACCACTCAACTCAATTCACCTCTCTTGATCTTCCCCTCACAGGAGCCCCGGCTCACTCGACTCCCTCCCGGCGGAGGAGCCTCTCTTGCTCTCTCTAGTCACGTAACTCTCTCTGTCCTACTCAATTCCAAGGGGAATGCACTCATATAAATAGCCACAAGAATCAGGAGCAATGCAACATAAAGATAAGACATCCACTTCAAGGTTGAACCAACCAATGCTCCTCAAGAATGCTCTGCCTCTTATATTGCTGCTTCTGGAGAGGCCTAACGCTCCTTGAGGCATACAAGCAAATGGGGTGGACCCCACCCAACACTTTCTCTCATGCAATTTCATTCGCCCATTCCCGTTCCATGCCAGAGGACAGAAGCGACAGATCATTTCAGAGGTTGTGCGAGCAACAAGGATAGAACACTCTTTTGGGCCCTAAAGTTCACTTTAAGTCCATTTTGCCCTCATATTCCTAGAACTTTTACCTACACCTTCTTCTGAAAACTATAATGGATCCTATCAAAATATTGGGGTACCTCCGAGGGCATCCTAGATGCAATTACAATTATCCAACCAAAAGACAGGTTAATCATGTGATGGTCTTTGTCAATGTATTAATCGTAGTGTGCATCAATTTCAGGTCCGTATTTTTGCCTTAATGGATGAACCTATATTAGATGCCATTTGTGAGAGGCTAAGACAAAAAACATACACTAAAGGAAGCAAAGTTTTATACCGTGGTGGCCTCATTGAGAAGATGGTTTTTATAGTCCGGGGGAAAATGGAGAGCATTGGAGAAGACGGTATTACAGTTCCCTTGTCTGAAGTGGACGCTTGTGGCGAAGAACTTTTCATTTGGTGCCTTGAGCATTCTTCTGTAAATAAAGGTACGCCACTGATTTGTTAGTTTTTTTTTTCCCTGCTTCTGTTGGTCGTGAACTAACTGCTATTTTTGTTTCTCACTGCTTGGTAGCCATGGTTGAATAGTTGCATGTTTCGGAATGTATTTTGTTTTAAGTACCTTGAGGTCTGCATCTGCATGTAATGTTTACTTTCAATAAAAATTGGAGTATTCTGGTTTTTATCTTTTGATTGACGTCAGTGAAGAATCCTCCCTCTGGGAATTACAATTGAGATCAAAGAGGGAGAAAGTAAAGAAAATAGGTTAATTCTACATTGATGAGTTCCTTCACCTCAGATTGTTCCCTTATGGCCAAAATGCAAATTATCCTCTTGCGGTTTGGCCCTTTGGCTCTTCACCTCACTGGCACTGGGAAATGACCAACTTGCCTCCTTGTGGTTTGGACTAAAATACAATTGGTAACTCTGGTAACTGCAGATGTGAAATTATCTTAATGTCCATGTCGTTTTCTTTTTTATCCTTCTCCTATTTTTTGCTCCTCTCTATATATAACATTTTCTCAGAAATTTGATTATTTGAATGCCCAATTATTCGGCTTCTTCAATAAACGTCAACTACTGCACTATCACATGTCCACCCGTATCATTGAATTGTCATCTAACGCAAATCTGCATTCTGGGTTTTGAAGTTATTACTCTCAATTTTTTGGCTTCCAATCTTTTTGCTTTTGTAGTTCTTACTATTCAATCTGTATCATATGTCTGTGACTTTATGTAGACATGCATTGGCAATATTTTGCATAAAGAATGAGCCATAAGAGAATGTTTGTGTCGATAGCATCACAATATGTTAGAGCCACTTGATATAGTGTTCATTTTATTATCCCCCATAACTTTTTCTATTCTATTAAAAAAAAATTGATTTTTTTTCAAGCACATCAAGAATTTGTAAAGCCCTAATTAATCAAGATACAAGGCTCAGCTTAGTTTTATTTAGTAGTGGTTGTTAAACTGGTTAATGAAAGGTACAAAATTGGAGGTTCGGAATTCATGTTAAATAGATAGCAGGCGTTAGTGTGGGATTTTTGGTGGGTAAAGAATATGATGGTTGGGTTTTTCTATTGGACCTGGTCAAGGGTTTTTTAGGTGAGGTCACATATCTGAGAGTTAGGGTAGGAAAATGGTTCAGTTGTGATGTTGGGGATATGGGGGCGGTGGAAGGAGTTTTGGTGGCAGGAAAGGTTCAGTCTATGAAAGGGTTAGGGGATGATTTGGGGGCGAAGGTTAGGTAGGATCAGGGATTTGGGTGCTTCAACTCCATGGCTTAGGCTAAGGTTTCCATATCGCTTTGGAGAAGATGATAGAGAAGGGTAGTGTTGTTTTCTTGCATTGGAGTCCAACTTTATTTAATCTCTTTTGACATTAGTCTCATAAAAGGTGTTTGTTTCACATGTTCTGCAAGATTGGATGGAAACTTCACTCCAACACCATGAGAAGGCAAGTTGTTCATTTCCAAATGTCAGAGAGATGAAGTGCCAAGGGCCAAACAATGGGGTGTAATCTGCATTTTACACTCTATTCAAATGCGTAAGTTTATTTGCTACAAAGGGAAAGAACAGCAAAACAAAAATTAATCTAGAAGAGAGAACAAAGGTAGTACACGCTTGGTAGTTTACATGAATGTTTATTCTACCAACATAAGTTTACAAACACGGCCCCAATGATTAGAAAATAACACTAACATCTGATATATGATACTTGGAGTGTATATTTAGCCATCCTAATTTCGCTTGATTCAGAATAATCCTGTTCTCTCCCTACACTAGGCGTAGTACTTCCAGGGCCGGCCTAAGGGTTTGGAGTGCCTAAGGCCTAGACTAAAAATTGTGCCCTAAGAGTACAACATTTAAAACCTTTTTTTTTTTACCTTTTCTTTTATGCTTTGGGTGGTCTGGCCTTGGACCACTTTAAAACCTTTTTTTTTTTTTCTAGGGGGGTATATTTTAGTTTGGGCCGAAAAAGGTCCAATGCTCCTTAAAATTGTGTTAGGTATTTTTATTTTTCTATTGGGCCTTTTTGTTTTCTTGTTGGGCTATAAAAGACCCCTACTCATCCATACTATTAAAAATAATGGGGATGCCCCAATTTTTGGACTATTTTGGAGTGCCCTAGGCCCAGGCCTCTTGGGCCTTGGGTCTGGGCCGGCTACTTCGATGTGAAGATGATAAATGCTTCTACAAAATATCTGCAGGTGGAGGAAAAGTGAGGTTTCCTGGACACAGATTGGTCAGCAATAGGATGGTGAAGTGCTGTACAAATGTAGAAGCATTTACTCTACGAGCTGGGGATATTGAAGAAGTCACGGGTCTTTTTTCGAGATTCTTGAGGAAACCACGTGTTCAGGGAGCCATAAGGTTAGTAACATCAGAAGTATAATTCCGAGAACATATGTTACAGCAAAGTTTGTGGTACTATTGCTGATATAGAAAAAAAAAAAAAAAGAGAGAGAAAAAGTTCATGGTACTATGTCATTTTGTCAACTATATGCAAAGCATGTTCATCTTGATTAACTTCAACCTTAGTTAATTATGATATGCTGCGTTGAAACAGGCCTTCAGGCATACCAAAAGGATAGCGAACTGTGATTTGCGCCTTTTTTTTTCCCTCTCTTTTCGGGATATGATTTTGTTGGCCAGTAAATTTGATCTACCATGCATTTTTCCTGAACATGGGTCTTGAAATCCTAATCGTCTCACAGCTTTGAAAACTTAGGATTCCTGGACTTCCAGAGTTTCAAGTGGTTGATTCAATTGGATCCCACTTCTGTGAGATTTATTTCATTCAGTCTATCCTCTTTATTCCTATGCCAAGCATTTGCAGTCACAAGTTTCTTTTCGCTATCACCATCTTTTATTAAGATATAACACTTGTTTCATGACAGGTATGAATCACCCTACTGGCGAAGCCTCGCACCAACCCGCATACAGGTAGTATGGAGGTATAGGGAGAGGCGTTTGAATCGTGGTGACACCTCCAATTCGGAATCCATTCATTCTTCAGGATAGTGATTGCTGTTATTTTTTGTAACATTCAAATGCATTATTTTCGTCTATTGAATTCTGCATGTTGTGATACTGTAACAAGGCGTGAGGGTATCAAATAGAAAAATTCACCTGTTCACCAAAATAATAAGTAGACCAAAATGTGGCGTTGACTGAATGATAATAGTTGACAATGGTTGGCGTGTAGCCTTGATGGATGACAATCTGAAGTCTGATAGTGTGGGCGCCCGTGCAATGAGAGAGAGAAGTCTTTAAGGGTACATCATGTTTGTAAATTGTACTAGAAAAGACTTCTAATAATTTCTGGCCGGGAGGCTACGCAGTGTTTTTGGTGTTACTCGTGAAGGGGTGTAATGTTCAATTTTGTTCGCATCCTTTTTCTTTTTGTTGGTGCAAATACTGTATATTCATTGGAAGTACATAAAATGGAAGAAATAAATTGTAACGCCCCAAATTTTGGATGCGTTAATAAAATATTTTTCAAAATGAATTCATTTATTTAAAGAAAAATTACGTAAATCGCAGCCGAAACTTTGTTTGAATACATCAACTTAACAAAATAGATTAGTTTCAAGACACGATTACAATCTTAAAGTAAAATTCTCTGAAAGGTAAAAGAGCAACTACTACTTCCGACGTTTGCTTTCCCCGGATGATATTGCAACTCGAAATCGTAATCCTCTAAGTGCTCCATCCAACGGCGTTGACGCAAATTTAATTCTTTTTGAGAAAATAAGTACTTAAAGCTTTTGTGGTCAGAAAATACTTCAAACTTTTCACAAAAGGAGCGACCCATCCTTCTTCTGAGCAAAGAGAGTTGGAGCTCCCCATGGAGACGTACTCGGACGAATAAACCCCAGGTCTTGCAACTCTTGCAATTGTGTTTTCAACTCTCTTAACTCGGCCGGTGCAAAATGAAAAGGTGACATCGATATAGGTGCGGTGCCTGGAACTAAATCTATAGTGAACTCAACCTCCCGCTCAGGTGGCAAGCCTGGTAACTCCTCCGGAAATATGTCCGGGAAGTCACAAACGACCCGGGGTAACTCCCCACGTGTAGATAAGTCCTCATCTAACGTCAAGCTAGCTAAAAGACAAGCGATCTATTCCCTTTCCCGCAGTCTATACAAATACGGTTCCAATGGCTCTCGACTCTCCCCGAAAAATTCAAAGCAATCACCCTCCGGTGGACAAACTCGGACTCGACGCTTAAAACAATCAATAGTCGCGTGCAAAGTTGACAATCAATCCATCCCCAATATTAGGTCAAACCCGGACATGCCCAACACAATAAAATCAAAGGTAAAATGGTGGTCTCGAATAATCATCTCACAACCCCGACATATGCGATCAAGTGGTGCCCTACCGCCTAACGGTGTATCAACAAATAACGGAGGACTAAGACTCTCGGTTTCCAACTCCAACGCACGCACAAATGATGAAGCAATAAATGAATGTGATGCTCCCGAGTCAAATAAAACTTTAGCAAATGAATTAGAAGAAAGGTACCCCTCACAACCGACGTCTCTGGGGTCTGAAAAGTAGTAGGTGGTGGTTGTGGTGGTGTGGAAGCGGTGATATGGTAAGCTCTCCCTGAAAGCGTCTGACTCTGGGTGTGGCCACCCCTCTGGACCGAACCCTGACTCGGTGTCGAAGAACTAGTACCCCGCTCCATGAAATGAGAACCCTGCCCGGTCGAACCCTGTCGGTATTGAGACTGTCCGTGTGAAACCCTCGGTTGGCTAACACTGTACCCACCCCTCGACTGCTGAACCGAACCTGACTGACTACGCGCTCCTCCACCCCGTGTGCAATCCCTAGCAAGATGCCCCGTCTTCCCGCAAGTGAAACAAGAACCCGGGAACGAAGTACTTTGCGGTTGTGAGCCCAAATGGTAAGGACATTGTGCACGTATGTGGCCCGGTTGCTTGCAATTGTGGCACACCATCGGTGGTCGACTAGAGCCTCCCCGAAAACCCGAAGAAGCAGGTGCCCGAAAGCTCCCTGACTTTGCGAAGGTTGAAATTGCTCCCTTGACCACTTCCTTCCTTGACCCCCATAGAAACTTGAAGGTGCACTCACGATTGTAGTAATCGGCCTAACTTCCTCCCTTTTCGGACCACTAGTCACCTCTCCCGCACTCTCAAGGTTTCTTGCAAAGTCCACCATTTTGGAAAACCTATTGATACGAGCCGTCATCACGAGTTGCTTAAGCGTGCCCTCTAACCCCTTTTCAAATCTCTACTTTCCTCTCTTCCGTGCTCACTAACTCCAGTGCAAAACAGGATAAGGTTTGGTACTTTGTGGCATACTCCGAGATGGTCATATTCCCTCTTTCTAGCTTCTCAAATTGATCCCTAAGTTGCTCTTTGTAAGAATCCAGAAAATATTGACTTTCGAAGAGTGTCTCAAACTCACCCCACGTCAAGTTTTCAACGTCCGGCTCATTCACTTGTTGAGCCGTCCTCGCCGCTCTCCTAGCATCCCTTCTAGCCGCTAAAACCGACTCCCACCATTCGTTAGCCTCCCCGGTAAGTTGACAAGCTACCAAATTGACCCTCACCGTATCATCGTTAATCGCCGAGGCATTGAAACGCTTGCGGATCTCCGATAGCCAATGGTTCACCTTGAGTGGATCACTATTCTCCCCATCGAAGGTCGGCGGTTTCATGTGACGAAATTCTTTCATAGCGTCCCTAGCTTCCGAACCCACGACGGTTGGTGTCACTCTCAATAAATTTTGGGCCGCGAGAGCCGCCATGATGGCCGCGACTTGGGCGGGTGCAAGTTGTGGCTCCGGTTGCTCCACTTCTTCCTCACGCCTCTCATCATCACCCCTCAGTTGTTCATTGAGGCGACTAGCCTCATCCTGAACTCGCTCACCCCGACGACGCCTAGCGTTTCTCCCTCGAGTGGCTCTCTGACCACGCGGAGGTGCCCGTTTCGGTCCTATCGTTCTAATAAGAATGTAAGAAAAGAAACTCATCAATACGCATCGTAATATCTCTATTGAGGTCCATCCCTCTAACGCCTCCCAACACGGGTACAACCCCATTCGATGCTCACTAAGCACTAACGAAACGCCATATGATGCTCCATGTTCACAAATGTCACACAAGCACACACAATGAATGAGAAAACGTGATTTCAGGAAAAACTTTATGTGATAATTTGAGCCCTAAGACTAGAAGTCTTCCCACGGTCTCTAAGTTTTCGAACCTAGTGCTCTAATACCAAGTTGTCACGCCCTCAAATTTCGAAACATGAAATATATAAGATAAGTCCACGTGGATAGTCAAAAGCCCACGGTCAAAGTTTGAAAAGTTCTTCCAAGTCAAAATAGTTACACGATAAGTCAACGGGGTCCCCGTACCCATGAAATACATACAAAGGTTTGAATGTTATTACAAAACCGAGTCAAAAGAAGTGAATCATTAAGAGTCACAAAACCATTTCACTTCAAAATCTAAGTGCTAAAATTGAGAGTCATAGCTCTTCCTTGATAGCTTTAGAAATAGATGCATGTACACACATCACGCATTCCAAGTCATACTCCGTGTTGTGTACCTAAAATGATTAGGGTAAGCTCACTAGCCCAGTAGGAAAGAGTCTACCAAAACTAAACATAATGAAGTACAAGTGTGTATGATGAAAATGTTAGGTTATACAGTAATGTCCAAAGTTTCAAGTAGGGTAAACAAATCAAATCAAAGCTCATGAGATCACAATTTTTAGGACTTTTTATCAAAATATCCACTACGTGCCCAACTCATACACAACCATTCGTTCATGTCTAATTCATCGTATCCTTGTGTCACACGTTCATTCAATCAATTCTTTAAGAAATTCCTCGCGACACGTCCATAGGACGGCCCGAGTATCAATTCCGGGCTACCATATAGGCCCGTATCATCTTCCCCTTGGCCAAGGCATAATTCCTCGCGACACGCCCAAAGGACGGACCGAGTATCAATTCCGGGCTATCTTTCGACCCCGTATCATTCATTCACGTTTTCACTTTCAATTTAATGTACATAAACCACGTGTTCGTGTCATCGTGTCACCCATACCCCGTAATGTTTAGTCTAAACCACAAGTATCATCAAATTCTATCAAATAGGTATATAGCGTAAAACATAAGGTTAATCAATCACGGAAACCCAACAATTCTCTAACGGTACAAGTGAGTAGGTCCGGAGCAATTATCGGAACATGACACGAGATTCGGAGGATGGTTATACCAATCAAGTGACCAAAGAAAACAAAAGAAATCACAAAACATGATTCTGGCCAAAATGGCCGGTTGTATCGATACACAGTAAAGGGTGTATCGATACACCTGAACCAAATTCTGGGCAGCCCATCGGGTATCGATACAAAGTTCTTTTGGATCGATACAAACTCATTACGAGCAGATTTTTGACAGCTTTTCTTGGTGCTTTCGTGGGAGTTCAAAACAACACAACCCAAGTAAATTTTCAACACAAAGGGCAACATTAGGACTATTTAACAACAAGTTCATGAGGAAATTCATTCAAGAGGAAGATCAAACACAAACCCCAACCAAAATGACTAGAAATGGGTTTTCAAGTAAAATCAAAGGGATAGAACAAATTGGAGTTTAATCCACACACAAGCACTTGAAAATGCTTAGTAAAGATAGAAATTTCCCTACCTCAAAGAGATTTGAGCTTCAAATCAAGCAAAATGAGTTTTGAGATCCCCAATTTGTGTCTCCACGTTTTTTGCCCTCCCGGTACGGAAAGATGGTACTCCAGCCTCCCAAACCCGCGTAGATGATGAATCTTTGGTCGATTGGTGAAGAGGTTTGATGAGGAGGGAGTAATTTGAGCTCAAAGGAGCAAAAATGGAGGAGGGAGAGAGAGATGGAGGAACGTCTGGAGAAGAAGAGAGGGAGAAATGGGTGTGTGTGTGTGTGTGTGTGTCCCCTCTCACCACATGCACCCTTAAATCATAAAAAGAATTACACCCCAGGTCCAAATGTGACTTGTGTAATGCAATTGAGTCCATATCCACACCTAACTCCACATAATCCAACACTTAAACATTTTAGACATTTATCACAATTTCTCGCATTATCCCATTGTTATTTACGAAAAATACACATAAATTTTCGAGTCTTTACAATTTGCTTCGGGAAATGGTGTGAGCCAATTGGTCGAGACCGATGATTTTTCATTAAAAGCTCATTGTTTTGTTCAGCTACCAAGAGGTATGAGATCAGTTCAAAGTATTTTGTGAACCAACGTTCTCTATACTGCTGTTGTAAGAGCAGATTTGTGGGGTGAAAAGTAAAAAATATTTTTTCAAGCATTTCAACATCAGAAATTTCTTCACCACATAATTTAAGTTGAAAAATAATTTCGAACAGTGCTATGGTTGTAAGGACTGTCGTACATAATTTATAACCAATCAAAACGAGATTGTGGAAGAATCGCCGTTTTCTAGTGTTCATACCTCTCTTTCAAATCCTTCCACTGTTGAAGCGAATCTTTTATAGTGAGGTTGTGAGGACCCGTAAATTCGTAATATGTTTTCCAAAATAACATTGGGGTATTCTGATGAAATGAATTTTTATTAAAGAGGAGTAGATGTAAGCTTTGTATTGCGCTAGGGCCTTTTTAAATGTCTTTGATACAAGAGGGGTATTAGTGCAAAGGGGTGTTATACATATACACTAGACTTAGGGTTTTTGTTCAAAAATCAAATCCCTCTCTCTCTCTCTATACTTGGCCGGCCACCATCCCTCTCCCCCCCTCTAAAAAATCCTCCACAACCTCTCCTCAAATCTCAACCAAAATCCAATTCCTTCTTGGTCCTACCATAAAAAATCACCTCCTCTGCGTGATTTAGGACTCGGGTTGCGTTGGTTTTGCCTTGAAAGGAGGCATTTTGGGTTTGGAAGCTCAAGGTCTAGGGTTTTTCCTTCTCAACTCATTTGGAGCATAAATCTTGAGGTAGGGGACAAATTTCTACTCCCTCTAGTTGTATTTTGTTGATTTGTAACATATATTCTTGTATTGCTCCCAAAACTCTAGTAAAACTTGTTTTTCACCATTGAAATGGGTTTTCCTCTTGTTTGCTCCTTGATCCACACATTTGGTAGTTTAGTCTCTCAATTGATGCATGTTTGATCCTCCTCCATGGTTATTTGTTGATTAGAACACCTTACTTGAGCTTAAACCTTCACATTTGGCTTTGGGTTGAAGTTTCATACATTGGGAAAAATTCGCAGAAAATCTGGGTTTCTCCAACCGGTTGGGCGTTTTTTGAAATTTCGCTCAAATCTATCTTTGCCCAACCGGTCGTACAAAATCTTCCAACCAGTTGGGATTTTCTGAAAAATTGTTCTTGTCTCTGTCTTGGGCCAACCGGTTGAAGCTTTTGCTCCAACCGGTTGGGAAACGCTGAAAAAACTACATTTTCATCATTTATCCTCCCCTTGAATATTTGACGCATCGTACATCCCTCCAACATTATTTTGTCAACATTTGGGTAACTTAAGGATAGGGATGGCAATTTCATCCAAAACCGACGGATACTCGAACCAAACCTACCCTATTGGGGCGGGTTTTTTTATTTTTCCCTCCCTAGGGCCGGGTTTGGTTTTCGAAACATGATACGCGGCGGGTTTGGATTTGGGTTTGGTCTTAGCAAGTATTTGGCCAAACCCAAACCGAATCCAAACCGATCCATATAATGTTACTTATTTCCTTGGATTAAGAAATGTTTATTATTTAGTTATTTCCTTTGATTATTTTTAAATTTAGATGTTTAATGGTAAAATCTTATGGCATGTTACTTTTTTATTTTAATATATAATTTTTTTCCTTCATATGTTCATTAATGGAATGAATATTAATGCGGGTTTGGTGCGGTTCGGATAAAATCCAAATCCATATGGTTTGGTTATGGTGCACTAAAGATCATACCCGTCGGATATAGTTTTGGATTTGGGTATCAATAAATACTTTGGGTTTGGGTTTGGGTTTGGGTTTGGGTATGGTAATCACAAAATCCGGACCAAACCGATCCATTGCCATCCCTACTTAAGGAGTTGGTTTGACACTTTGATGAAAATGGTAATGATTGGACAAAATGTGAAGTTTTGAAATGGCTTTTTGAATCAAATGTGTTTTATGGATAAATGTGAATACTAGGGCCATCTTTTGGTGTGTCCCTAGCCAGGGGTGCACGGAGCCCACAAAATCTGGTAGAGGGATATATTCCCTATTGAAACAGGTGGTTGATTTTGGGAATTTCTTTTGAAAATGAAATATTTTGTGGAGGACACGGTATTTTGGTGAAAATTGGATACACGATATTTTGGTAATGATTATGTAAAGACCCGAAAATTTTAACTATTTTTCCAGAAATAAAGTTGGGGTAATGTGTGGAATGAAGTATAATGATAAAATTAGCTAAGTGATGAAAGGATACATGTGATGTGTAGTGTTGGGGTGGAA
>JAXBDA010006083.1:0-21895 GCA_036023075.1 Gaultheria prostrata | reverse complement strand
CAAGACAAATTTCACGCTCGGTACGTTCGGTCCCTGTGGATTCGATCCGGTCTTACCGGTATTATGCTATCTCCGACTTAAGCCCTACGCTTTGGGCACGCTACTAAATAACAAAGTTGGAGCGAAAGCACTGACTACTTGGGTCACAATATATATCTGACCACTCGGGTCACAACATAAAGCTGACCACTAGGGTCACATTAGTGGGTGTGCTACAAATTATTTTTAGTGAGGAAAAATGAATTCAGACCTCAGAGTTTTTTTGCTATGGAGGACTTTCAGAGATCATGACCATGACTGTTTGGAGTGTGTGAGTGCTTGTGATCCATTCGGAGCAAGTGACCGTCTGGACCCATGTGAGTGATTTATGAGAATGATCGTGATCCGTTTGGAGCGAGTGACCGTCCGGACCAACGTGCTTTATGAGAATGATAGTGATCCATTCAGAGCGAGTGACCATCCGGACCAACGTGAGTGCTTCATGAGAACGATTGTGATCCGTTCGGAGCGAGTGACCGTCCGAACCCATGTGAGTGCTTCATGAGAATGATTGTGATCCGTTTGGAGCGAGTGAGCATCCTGACCAACGTGAGTGCTTTATGAGAATGATTGTGATCCGTTCGGAGCAAGTGACCGTCTGGACCCAACCGAGTGCTTTATGAGAATGATCGTGATCCTTTTGGAGCGAGTGACCATCTGGACCAACGTGAGTGCTTCATGAGAATGATGGTGATCCGTTTGGAGCGAGTGATCATCCGGACCGACGTGAGTGCGTTATGAGAATGATCGTGATCCGTTCAGAGCGAGTGACCGTCCGGACCAACGTGAGTGCTTCATGAGAATGATTGTGATTCGTTCGGAGCGAGTGACCGTCTGGACCCAACCGAGTGCTTTATGAGAATGATCGTGATCCTTTTGGAGCGAGTGACCGTCCGGACCGACGGGAGTGCTTCATGAAAATGATCGTGATCCGTTTGGAAAGAGTGACCGTCCAGACCAACATGAGTGCTTTATGAGGATGATTGTGATCCGTTTGGAGCGAGTGACCGTCCAGACCAACGTGAGTGCTTGTGAAAAGTTCGGGATCATGGCAGTGTCTGTGACTGTTTAGAGTCACAATTAAGAGTGCATGTGACTTGCTTAGTGAGGGAACTGAATTCAGACCACGGAGGTTAAATGCCAAGGAAGACTTAAGAATGCAGTGAGTGCCTATAGAGGATTTTAGTTTTGAAAAACTTTCACTGAGGAATTTTGATTGAAGAATCGTCCCGGAGGATGGTTGCGTGAGATTCTGGTTTCGACACTTGATGGCATAATGACAACATTCCTTTTTTTTTTTTTTTGAAAAGTAGGTAGTGCAACGGGCTGTCTCTTTTGCTTTACCGTCTTTCCTTTTGGCCACGGTTTGGATCTCAGGTTGGTTCTTGAAGCTTGAGCTTTTGGGTTGAAGTTTGACCCTTGGGTTTGTTTTTGTTGAGGCTGAAACTTGTAGCTTTGAGCTTTCTTGGATCCCCGCGTATGCTTGCCCTGGTGAATGGTGGTGGGCTGACGTGCCCCAGCCTTGGACCAATGTTCCCCTCAGTTTTGAATCTGTGATTTTGGCAATCATTGATTCTTCCATGCATTGAAATCGTCTTCCACGAGTCTAAGACTAACAAGACCATTTAGGGCCTAACTGGATGAAGACCTTGTGTGAATTTGGACAAGGCCCAGACAGAGGAGTGACTTTACAATGATGCCCCTCGGCAAGATATAGACAACGGAGTGTATTTTTGATAAAACCATGCTGATTGAAAGGATTTGACAAGATTGATAAGGTCGAGGGATTTGATCGGCCATATAGACAACAGAGTGGACTTTAACATGACTGGTAAGGCCGATGGATTTGATCGGCCTTTTGGACAAAGGGGTCGATTTTGACACGACTGACAAGGCCGAGGGATTTGATCGGCCTTTTGGACAAAGGGGGTGGATTCGGACAAGACTATGTTGTCTTGAGCGTGACAAACTCGAGGATGGCAAAACGTGCCCCACAATTGATATTGGAATTGTCTTATACTTGAGTCTTTCAATTTTGAAATTGTTTCACTCCATCAAATGATAATCATTCAAATCGATTATTCTGTCAAACCACGAGAGTTCTTATTATCAACCCCATGCCCTGGGTTGCTGATGATGATCTGAGGCGCCCTAGTTTGGAGAGCTGCTGATGAAGACACATTGATGTGCCTCGGTTTGGATATCTGCTTTGGCTGACGCCGCTGTTTGCACATTGCTTTGACTTTTAAGGGAGATTAGACTGTTCCCTTTTTGACTTGGATTCTCACTATCAAGTTGCACTTTCCAATCTGAAAGGTCTTTAGTCAGGTTATAATGGGGCCAAGGTTATGGGCTTGACAAAGAAAGGATAATAGGCTAAAAATTTTATTTTCCTTCGGGTTATTGGAGCTAGCAGCTATCTTGGACTACATTGGTGCCCTTTCATGCTTTCGATGGGCATTTTCTTTGTGCCCCTTTTGCTTGGGTATTTCCATTCATTCTTTTGAAATCTTGAAGTGCCACTATACGTTTGACACTTTTTTTTTCGAAATTTTGATGTGCCCCTGGTGATGTGTTGGGCACTTTCTGGAATTTTTGATGTGCCACTGGAAATCATGCGTTTGACACTTTCATATATGTTATTTTTTCCCAGTGTGGGGGATAGCTGCCTAGCTAGGTTATTTTCAACGAAATTGATTTCAGGCTCAAAAGGGCAATCAAGGGATATATTTATCTGTGGAATAAAAGCAAAGAATGCATTTCTTCATTTTGAATTGCGCAACTTGATAGAAAGAATCAGTGTATGCTCTAACTTTTGCCTAGATCATGCTTTGAAGTTTTGATCTTGCGAACTTTTTGCCTTAACTTTTGCCTAGGCCGCCCTTGCGGGTTTTTGGACTTTTTCTATACCAAAGCATTGCTTCTGATGGCATTGTGGGATGGTGTCTGGAATTCCTTCTTCTTTCGCAGGGCAAGGATTCAATCCCGTGTTTTGAAGTGATTCCCATGATTCTCAAATGATGGTGGAAAACAATTCCAAGTTGAGGGATTATTGCAAAAACTCAAGTTTATTATGACAATTTCAACACAAAGGTGTGACATAAAAGTTACGATCGAACCACTAAGGGTTGCCTACGTATCCTTTTGCAAGGAATCAGATCATGCGTAGTTCGGAACTACAATACTGATTCTATCTTTGATTTTTTTTTTTTTACAATAACAGAATACTACAGACTCGAATTTGAAGACAGACACATACTTGAAAGCAAAAGCATGACAGACTCAAAGTACAACCAGACACAATTAAGACTTGACTTGACTCGAAGATTTGTCCCGACTTGCGTGCTCCCAAAACTCGTGGAAGATTGAGCTATTGCATGGTCGTTGGCAGTTTATTCTTCTCTGCTAGCCTTGACATCTGTTCAATTAGAATTCCCCCATGGATTCGGTGTTGAATATGGTGGAGTTGATATGAGGATTGGGATTTGATGGGATGTTTGTTTTTTATGGAGGAAGGATTTTGTTATCAATGAGGTCTTGAATTTTATGACGAAGGCGGTGACACTCATTAGTAGCATGACCGGG
Source organism: Gaultheria prostrata (assembly GCA_036023075.1). Taxonomy (NCBI): domain Eukaryota; kingdom Viridiplantae; phylum Streptophyta; class Magnoliopsida; order Ericales; family Ericaceae; genus Gaultheria; species Gaultheria prostrata. The sequence goes on along the minus strand of JAXBDA010006083.1, from coordinate 18,271 downwards.
CATTTGATGGAATGCGCAAAAGGCATTTGGGTTATGGTAAGACGGGAGCTTCTGAGGTAGAGGGGTTGGAGGGAGTGGTTTGATATGGTCGGTTTTGAGGAGCTCTGCATAAATCGTGGATAGAGGTGTGGAGAATTGGGATAGGGTTCTTTGTGTTTTTTTAGAATGGGTGGTTTGAGCTTTAACCTCGTTGACATGTATGGCTTGGTTCAAATTTTGGTTTGTGGAGCTGGAAGAGGCTTGGGTATGATCAATTCCGTTGAACAATGTGTAGTTGTTGTCAGAGTCCACCCATTTGGTTTTGGGAACCGGTTCATTTTTCTCAAAAATACCAAACCGGATTGCCTCCTCAACGGCAAGGCCTGCCTCATAGAAGGTTTTGAAATCAGTGGTGGTTTGGAACACCACCAAGTGCTTCGCAAAATCTGGAGCCAAATTTCTGGTAATGATCGGCATCTGTTCCTTTTCTGACGTCCTATCAATCATCTGAGAGGCTTTTCCTCTCCATCTTTTGATAAAGTCAGCAAAGGATTCATTTTTCCCCATCTTCATTGATTCCAGCTCTCGAATAGTCATTTTGAGCTGGATGTTGTAGTTGTATTTTATGCTCTTAACCTCGTAGGTAATAGAGTGTGTAAGGTTAGGCTAGGGATGTGTTTAGTGGTTAAAGGTAGGCATTTGGGGAGTGTGTATGGCTGCCATTGGCTGATTTCAAATGGTAAACAAAAATGATTAAGCATGGATTGACAAGGGGAAAGGACGGTTTGATTGTTGAAGAGATGGCTTAGTTGGGAGGGAAGTTTAGTTAGGATAATATGGTTAGTGTAATAGGATAGTTAGAAAAAGGAGGCTAGTTGTAGACACCCCAATTTTTGATGACTTGTGCATCCCCAATGATGACAAAGATCAAAATATGCCTCGGAAGCTTTGGAACAATGTCCTTTGTACTCGAAACCCAAGAAAAATATCTTGAACACAAGGCATACCCTACACCATCTTCTATTACATTAAAAACCCTCTTTTTTGATATATAATATGTCTCAATCCGTTTTGAAAGGAGGGAGATATGAGGATTTTACCAAAATGACTCTTTTTCCTACCACCTGAGGGTAAAATTGTCATAACTTTTGATGTAAAAATTATTTGTTTCCAAACTACTTGCGTAAGAAAGTAGACTTATCAAGCTTTCCAACGGTACCAACCACGCGCAAAACGGAGTTCGGTAGTACCTGGGGCGTCCCTTCGAAGTTTGGCCTGCTAACAGTGCCGCGCGGGACAAATAGTTGCACCGCACGGTGCAACTGTGTGCACTGTACGGCGCACTTTTGAAAAGTTCAAAAAAAATTCCACTTCCACCGTACATCACACATAGTTGCACCGCACGGTGCAATGGTGAACACCATACGACACCTATTCTTCAGCGACAATTCAGCAAATTTCCAGCAGCTCTGCAACTCGAATCTCATCATGGTTTCATAATGGGTTGAAAGGCTACCCCGTAGCTCATCATATTTGCGTGAGGAATCTTGTTTGCATGTAATCAATCGAGCTCTCCCGCCTATATAAGCCGAGTCATGTGAGGAAAGAAAGAGGAAGGAACTCCATGGGAAAAACCTCTTAAGGTTCTGTCAAAATTCTCATACCAGTATACTCTATTTTCTTATACCCTTCCAGTACCTTGTCCAAAAAACCCAGAAACAATCCAATCATTCCGCGAGTTACCGAAATCCAGAAATCGACTCTCATACGAATACGCCTTTTGTGTTCATCTTCGAAACCAGCAGCACGTCAATACCGGAAGCTTGTTGGTCACATTCAAGTTGGGTTCAAAGCTTACAAAGGGTATTGATTCCAAGAAATTCATTCCGAAGGTATAATTTTCGTTTCTCGACCAAGGCTCACAAACTCTTGGCCTTTTGAGGGGATTTTGCTAGGTTCAGGGTGACTTCTAATGTCTCCCCCGAATCTAGTAAATTCAAATTTTCAATAAAGCAAAAGCCATTTTACAAATGCTTTTACCTCTGGAACAATGCCGTAATTATAATCTAATATATCTTACGGTATTATTCATCTTAGAGGAACATTCTAAATCATTCAAAAGATTCTTGATTGAAAAAAAAACATGATTTTCATACTAAGAAATCATCCCATTTTTACTCTAATCAGAAAATAAAATTTTGAATATTGATACCGTACGGCATTGAGGTGGCACCGCGCGGTGTATTTTTTGATGCCGTACGGCATCAGTGGTAACAGATTTTCAATCCCCTGTTTTCGGCAATCTGATGCTCTGTTTTTATGGAAAACCAGTAAGGGTTAATTGCAGTTTCACCCCTCAAGTTAATGTTTTTACTATTACTCCCATCTCTTTATTATTTTCATGTCATCTCTCTTGAATGTTTTGTTGTTTTATTTTACTTTGCGATTATTTTGTGCATTATGTGATTAATTGTTGTTATTGTCGTTTTCTTTATTTTGTTTATATGAATAAAAGTTTTCAATAAAATATTTTCAGAAAAATCCCCCAAATATTTAGTAGGGACCGGAAGATTTCGGGCACGCGGGGTGCATTTTTCGAACAAAACCTTCCCCGCGGGTAACCTGGCTCCTGAACCCAAATCTCTAATTATTCGCAGACCAAACCCTTTTTTGAGCGGCACAAGAGTCATATTATTTTTCTAAACGGTTCCTCGGGTACCTAACATTTTCCAAAAAATAAACCCCGGGTGGCAACTCTAAAATTTTTCTCTTTCCCTAAATTCGCCTCTTTTTTCAAAACAACATCAAAAAAAGTGACACCGTCCACAAAATGGCGACTCCGCTGGGGATCGATATTTTTTAAATTAATCTTTATTTTGGCATTTTACACTTGAAAAACGACCCTTGAAAGCTTGACACAACGTACATGCTTCGCGCTGTCAAAGAAAGGAATGATGTTAGGGTGAGAGCCCGATCAATCCGGACTAGAGCTTTCCCGGTTATTTGCCTGTGTAAAATTTTAAGGTTTTGATTAATTTAAAAAGCGAGCCAAACTTGAAAAATATTTGTGGGATTTTTGAAAAGATTTTGTTGTTAAACTTTTGCATTGCACGTGCATGGTTACTAGCCCCGCCGCTGCGTCCTGGTTACCCTACCCAGCTTGCTGGTGTTAGGACATCGTAGGATTCTCGGCAACCTTGGACGATGATGAGTCAACCTGCTGTTATTACCCTTGCCACGTCAGTATTCTGTGCAAAGGGGAGGCAAATATTGGCTCTAGTCTGGGGAACACCGTAAACCAAAACCGACCTTTGCATATAGATAATTCTAGAACCTTCCAACCTACGACAGGACCCACAGGGTAGGATTATGTGATATATCCTGCTTCGTGTTTACTGTTTTCCTATATCCTGTCAGCATGCTACCTGTTTACTACTCTTTGCACATACCATGCTACTTGTTTACCGCTTTTGTATATACTGCTATCATTTTGCATGCACACACTTTAGCATAAATCTTTTGGTCAGTCAAACCTTGAATTGTCACCTTTCCTGCGGTCTTAAGAGGTTGCCCTGGCCGATGAAGAGTTTCTGCATTCCAATGCACGTATGCACGTTGTTCAAATCGCATAGTCCAGGAAAATGAGACTAAGGATAATCAAGATGGCCTAAAATCTTCAATAAACTCTCATCAGTAACTTTAACTGAGCTTAAGAGTAATCAACCTCATTTATGAGGATGTTTATTCTAGTATCCTGATGAGAGATTATTAAAGAACTTAGTCCATTTTCAAATTTTTCCTAAGTCTTGTTTTCCAATTCAAAGGATACACTGTCAAAAGAAATACTGAGGATCGGGGCAGCCTTTTTGAGACCATTTTCCTTTAATCAAACACCTCCAGTGTCAGCCATGCTCGAACGGCTTCCTGTTATCCGGTCTAGCCGTAAACATTTTTATCCAGATTTCAGCAGCCTTATTGCTCTGTCTTGGATGGCCACGAAAATTGATTGGCTCTGATTCCAACACACGGGAACTTAACCTATCGAGTAACGACCTACCCATGGCTGTTGAAAACACCTTCTGAGACTTAGGGTGACATACATGACGACACATGCATGACATTCTCCTTTTCAAAATAAAACAAGCAGGGGCGCTCCTAAGTTCAATTTTGCTTTACTGTCAATTCCCAGCCGTTAAGCCAAACAAGAAAACCTTACCACTTGAGGACAAGGATTGACCCAAACCGCATCTCCCACAATCCCAACAGCCAACAGAAATGGAAGGATCAAGTGAAATTAAAGTTCTCAAAGTGGCTCTAGAGGAATAGAAGGTACACAACAAAAATCAAATAGCCCAGCTCATGCTCATGATCCAAGATCTCACTACCAATCTCCCACAACCCCAACAGTCGGGAATCTACCACCTCCCCCACCTCAGGGTAACCTGGAACTTGAAGCAATGGTGGCCAAGATTGCCAAATTAGAAGAATCTGTTCAGAAACAGAAGAAGATAACTGCAATCGGTATTGATATGGACAAGCTATGCCTATTCCCAGATGCCAAGCTCCCAGAGCATTTCAAGCCAATTGACTGGGACAAATTTGATGGAAGCAGTGATCCAAAAGCCCACTTCCAAACATACGTGGGTACTTTATCCATGTACGATGTGGAGAAGAATGCCATGGCTCAGATGTTTCAGCAAACCCTGACGGGGCCCGCACTCCGTTGGTTTCTGAACTTAGACAATTCAAAGAAGAAAACTTGGGAAGATATTGGGGCAGCCTTAACCTCTGCATATTCAGACACACATCACAGTTAAGTCAAGGAGAAAAATAGAGAAGAAAATTAGAGCATCAATGGAGCTTTAGGAGAGAGAAACTCAAGTGGATTTACTACACACACACCTCAACACTAAATCTGAACTTCAAACCTTTTCCCACCTTCTCAAACGCCACCAAGCTCCAACTGTTCACCTCAACGCCACCCCGTGGCCTTCTCTTCGATCATCTTTTTTCCGTTTGGGTGTTTTCGCCAAAAAAATCCTAGGTAAATTAATTTTATCCACTCTCCCTAAGTATATTATGATGTGTATTAGTTGTTTTTATGATTTAGAAGTGAAAGAAAATGAGACCCATGCATCAAATCGTCCAAAACCCGTACGTACTCTATTTTCCAAAACTATTCGAGCATCACTGATGCCATGCAACGTGATACCTAGTATTTGATTTGGAAATGCTATCTTGGTTATACACTCTAACCCCTTTGGTTTACATGGTTTTTGTAAAGGAGAGAAGCCCAGATTCCATCAGAAAATGGACAAGCAAAAAACATATGCTCATGGGACTCTTGTCCATGATCACACAAGCAACAAGTAACATCAGAGATCACACCCCACCAGGCCAATCTGTCCTTTGTAGATAATCTGCGGCGCATTACCATACATTGAATAATAGACCACCTAGGAGCAGAATGCTTAAACCAAACAATCTTGCACCAATCCACCTTAGGGCCATTTTGCCTTATATTATTCCAAGCAGAACTAACAGAGAAAGATCCATTAGAAGTTAGAGTCCAGGAGACTGAATCTTCTTGGTGCATACATGGGTGAAAATTCACAGGAGTGTGAGTAATAATTTCCCTAACCACAGGGCTTCTCAGCCTTGACCATCTCCATCCAGCTGGGCCAATGATTGAAGAAACCTTAGCAAGTAAATTCCTGCCTATAAAGGCAATTTGATCCTCGTACCTGGTAGGAAGAGGTTCTAAGGGATGCCAATTATCACCCCAAAGGAATGTAGTGGCACCATTACCAACAATATGCTTGATCCAAGGCTGAATTAAAGGCTTTTCAGAATTGTCCTGATAGTCCAGGAGACATTAGGAGAGCACTTCATATGCCAGAAACATTGATCTTTGATAACAAATGTGTGAACCCATCTAACCCAAAGGGTATCGGCCTTTTTGGAAATAGCCCAGATGTATTTAGCTATGGCAGCTTTATTCCAGTCTTGCAAACTCTTAATGCCTAGGCCTCCTTTATCCTTGGCTAGGCAAACATCTTCCCAACTTTAGCTCCTGTAGTCTTCATTTCAGTTCCATACCAAAAGAAAGATCTGAGCACCCACTCAATACCCTTGAGAACTTTACGGGGGAGTATAAAGATAGAACTCCAATACAACTGAATACTAAAGAGGACTAAATCAATCAATTCCAACCGGCCTCCATAGGATAAGAGTTTATTGGCCTAAGAAGAAACTCTACCCACTATGACATCAATAAGTCTCTAACAGTCCTGAGCTCGAAGTCGAGCTGTGATCAAGGGAACATCCAAATACTTAATAGGAAGACAGCCTTCAGTAATTAATGTTGAGAATGCCAAAGAGGGTGGACTTCAACACTGAACCAACACCAGCATAATAAAAAGCACTCTTATCCAGAAAGGGTACTTGCATGCCAGAATAACTATAGAAATCTCCAAAAAGCTTCTTAATGAGATGAAAAGAAAAGGCTTCAACACCACAAAGAAGACAGAGATCATCCGCAAAAATCAAATGAGACATATGTAACGCCCCGAAAATTCGGTTTGTTATTTAATGGATTAAAAGAGTTTAAGCTGCATAAGATTTTTTTTTTTCGAAATACAATAAAAGAACACAACCCATTTATTACAACCGTTAATAAAAATATTACATTACTGAATAAAGTTAAAAGTGAATTATTTATTACAAACATTGAACATAAAAGCCGGAAATAAAATGTCTTTATTACAAACTTGAAACATAGATAAAATACTTAAAAACACAAAGCCAACGACTAAACTACTGATATAGCCACGGCTCGATCATCTCGGCAGCATCGTCAGCCGCTACAGGGTTATCCTCGGGATACTCCATGTCATTGCTTGTACCTGGCGTCAAATACCATGGTAACGTAGTACCGTGAGTGGTGACACCTAGTAGAACAACGTAAAACTACCCTTACCCCAGTGTATGCATGATATCCATAAGCACATAAGCATATTTAATAAAACAATAGAACAGGTAATTTTATACGCCAATATTATTCACGTGGTCTATCCTTACGATGCTCTCGTTCACCAGGTACCCAGTCACTGTGTTCACACTCATCACCCTACACAACACTTGGTTCCATACATACTCCATATTCACTACACTTGGTTCTCATTCATTATGTTCCCGTTCACCACCTTCGGCACGGCTCAAGACATAACACGGCTCAAGACCAATCCACCATTTGGTTCCCATTCATTATGTTCCTGTTCATTATGTTCCCGTTCACCACCTTCGGCACGGCTCAACACATAACACGGCTCAAAACCAATCAGCCACTTGATTCCCATTCGTTATGTTCCCGTACACCACCTTCGACACGGCTCAAGACATAACACGGCTCAAGACCAAGTGCAGCTCACACAACCCCATCTCCATCATTTCCACATCCCATAATCCAGCGGTTTACAAATGTAACGAAATGACGTATCAATACTTCCCCAAAAATTATGAAATTCGACAGAGAGATAGCTCATGGTCTAAAGAACAAATACCGTGTTTTACGCGAAGGCCGAATCTGACTTTAGACTGGGAAAAAATGCGTATGAACAGAAAGTATCGAATCTGCCACAGTTTACTAAAATCATGATTCCCGGAGATCTAACCGTTGGATTTTGTCCGTTCAAGTTTCCAAACGTAGCTAAGACATCAAACTATCACCCTACCAAGTTTCACTGTAATCCAATGACTAGATCAAATCCTACAGATTTATAAAGTTTCTGCCCGAACAGAGGAAAAACGTTCTGAAAACAGTTTTGGGCAGTCTCGGTATTTCAGCCATAACTTTTGACACCAAACTCCCCTTTGGACGAGTTATATATCAAAACGTAGTGAATTTAAAGAGCTACAACTTTGTAGTTTTACACTTTTCCTAATTTGGCCTCTACATGGCTCTAAAAACGTGAACAGTGTCGGGCAGTAGTATTTTACTGTGTTCTACTTGTATATACTCGTTGTTGGTGTCGATAGTGACTTTTCCCAACTTCTATTGACCCGTTAACTGATCCGTCCATACAATTTACATAATATGGTGTTTTCTATGACCCTTACTACCTAAACAAAGAATCGGGTCAAGAATTTAAAGATATCATCATACCAAAAGGTTAAAGAAAGTTTATCGAAGTTCTACCTTATCTTCCGCAGATGAAGCACACGAATGAACGATCTAATCCGTTGAGCACGTCCGGAACCCGTCAATTACTCTAGGTTGAAAAGAGCGTCACTTGGGTGTGATTCGGAAGTGGTGATCCTCCTAAGTTTTAAGAGCAATGAGGGAGAATAAGGAATGTTGAGAGGAAGAGAAGGAGAGGATAATTCTTTGAGAGGGGAAGAGAGGGACGGCTGATGGAGAGAAAGAAAGAGGGGTTTGATACTTTGATTTGTATAGGGTAAAAGAAGGGGACAAGGCAAAAGAGAGAAAATAAAATAGCAAAAGCAAAGTGAGTGAGAAATTAAAGAAGAAAAAGAATTCATAAATGAATTGGCACAATTATGTTGTCTATCTTTTGAGTCAGGTATGAGTCACTCTCCAATGGCAATGCCAAATTGAGCCTCACTCGGTTGCGCGCTGTCCGGGTTTCGTTCCCAGAAAAATACCCAAAATTCACCGTATGTCCAAAATAATATTCCAAACGTAAAGGTATAAATTTTACCGAATAATAAACAAAATGCAACACCACATATTTATGCATGCACAATACTTATGAAATTACGGGTCCTTACAACATATCAAGGGCTCCACACTTAGGATGAAAAGTAAAGCCTCCCAAAGAAATTCTGTATTTAAGCAAAGAAGAAAAGGCCTCCATGATAAGTAAGAATAGGTAAGGAGAAAGAGGATCACCTTGCCTCAGACCTCTCTTTCCAGGAAAATAACCCACCAAACTGCCATTGAGCACAATAGAAAACATAGCAATAGTCACACACTGCTTAATCCAGTGAATGAATTGCAGAAAAGAATTTGGTTCTAATATTGTTCTCATGTTGTGCGTTGATTGGGTATTAGTATTCCACTGTGGTGCACTAATGAAATCTTGCTACCATGAAAATGTTCAACTTGGATTAGAAATCTTGATTTGAAAAGATATGTATTTAATATGCTTAATCTATTAACTTGTGTTACACATAATTTTACCTTACAAAAATCTAGCCTAGATTCTGACTAACCAGACTTGGAGGTAAATTTAATAGCTCTAATTAAGAATTGTACTTTGTGAAAGATCTAGCATGTACATAGGATATGTATATATTTTTATGTCTAATGATGAAATCTTTAATTTAATTAAAAGATATTATCCCCATATGATATTTCTAGATCTAAAATAAAAAGATAAGCTTAGAATATTAGATTTTCTTAAAAATAGAAAAATACTACTTTTGTGAAATGAAAAGTCCCCGTTTTAAAAATTGAGAAAGACAGTATAGAGTTTACGATTTTTAGCCAAAATTACACTTATATATTAGAGTTCCTCAAATTTAAACATAAACCCCTGTGGTTTTATATGTATATTACACTAGCACCCCTTAAAGATATTTGTTATCAAAACCTATTCTGTATGATTATTTTTGCAATCTAACATGTATTTATTCATCCTAAACTATATACTAAGGAATCTGCCGAGGCTCACGAAATATAAATTATGTGAATTGCATGCTTGTTACCAACTGTTATATTGTTTTGTTCCTTGTTTATTACTGCAAGCTTGAATGAAATGTTGATTTTTAGAATGGACAATTAGGATCACTGGGTTGGAATAAGAGTGTAGATATCACATAGACGTTGACAAGTAAAGGAAATAAAAAATGTTTAAGATTGATTTGTGAGGTTATCCCAATATGGAGATGTGATATAGGGATGTTATCCCGAGATTATGAATGGTGGTCAACCAAGGATTGTTATTGAACGAAACCCTAAGATATGACGTTGCGTGACTACTCCTTGTGAATTTAGGCGATAAAAGGTTGGTTTGTAATATAGTTCCTGGTCAAGGGCTATATACTCCCGAGGTTAATGGTTATTTTTTCGTGGGCCTAGTGGTACAGTCAGTCCCTGGGGAATTCATTCTTGTGTGGCACTGATGAATCCGACTAAGTAGATAACTTAGGCCATTTCATCGGGGCTCCTGGTCAAGGCAAACAAGGTGAGAGTTGAATCACGAACGGTCATTGTAACACCAAGGTGTTTAATTTTGCATATCATGCTTTATTATTATAATTATGCTTAATTAAGTACATGTTCCCTATGTGTGATGTGACATACCCAAGATATGCTCGCATAATGTGTCACGTGCATGATTTATGTGTTATATGTTAAGATAATAGATACATATTCATAATTAGGCTATGGGTCAATGTGTAAATATGTTTGGGCCCTTATGTGATAAGAAGGTTAAGTGAGGGTTTAATTAGTGATTAGTGCACTCTCATTCTAGAAAGATCTCACCATTAGAAGAGATAAAAATCAGCCCCCTCTCCTCACTCTCTCAGTTAACGTTATCTCTCTCTCCCTCTTTCTCTCAAGAAATCTAGAAGGCTCCCAAGCCATGATCTAACCCTAGAATTGGTATGTTTCCTTGTTTCAAGTTGAATTTCTAAGTATGAGCATATACATACATGTAGATTGCATTTGCATCTATGGTCATAGGGTGAAGAACAAGGATGAAAATCCTAGTTATGTTCTAGAGAAGCTTGATGAAAATCTGTCTGGAGATTTGCTTGAATCTGTACCCCTAAGTCACGAATTGTTAGACAACTATTCAACTCCAAAAATTACGAAACTTTTATGAGGTTCCTCTATGATTTCTCTACGCTCTGTAAAACTTTCAAGTCGAAATTCCTTGAAACGAAGTCTAGAAAAATCACGCACTAAGTTGTACTGTGTTTTGCTGTAGATGCTGAATTTGTGTTTTTTGTCTTCGGTGTTGGGTGAATTCAACCTAGTTCCTTATCTTATTATTTTCTTTGTTTTTTGTGAGAGGTACCCACATATGTCTACTTGATTGTGTCCAAAATTTGGAGCAAAAATCGAAGAGATGAATTTTCAGTAATTCGTATACTAAGCTGTGTTTCTGTTACTGTGATGCTGAATTCTACACTCATGATCTGTGTTCTTCTATTTTGTAATGATAGTTCTTGACCTCATAAACTCTTGGGTAATTTTGACACTACGTGCATATGAGTTCTCTTTATGTAGTAAAATTTTCAAGACCTAGTTCTTCATGGTTTGTTCTTAAGAATTCTTGGAATGGGTGTCGTTAACTTGTCATTTTAGGGATCATGCATATGCAACATTTTCATGAGTTCTTTGTGTAAATTATTCATGTTCATAGACAATATGTAGGATTTTGTGAACAAGAGAAGGATATAAAGGATAGAAGTTGATTCTTACTTGAAGTGTAAAGGAATGCAAGTAACTTCATACTTTGTAATGGGATATCTTTATGAACTCTTTTTCTATGAATGCAATTTGGCTTTCCTACTTTATGAAGTGATATTTCTACGTGTTTTGAATGATTTGTTATGACGTGGAAAACCCTTTTAAAGTACATATGTATGCCCATGCCCTTGCTTTACCTTATATGCCCGCTGGTGGGTTCCATAATAGCCAGCATTACGTGCTCGCTGGTGGGTTCCATAATAGCCAGGATTATGTATGTGCCTTCCTGGAGGGTTCCATAATATCCAGGTATGTGCCCTTGCCGATGGGTACCACAATAATTGGTCGGGATCCCGATAGATGTCATGTATGTACGTGGTAAGCATTAAGGTACTGGCTATGTGTATGTTTTCAAGAAGTTCAAGTTTTCATGTGAGATGTAATATGACTTTTCAAAGATGCAAAACCTTGTTTTATATGTGTTACTTATTTCAAAACCCCAAATCAGGGTATGAGCTTTACTCACTGATCTTTTAGCTGACAGTTATTTACCAATTTCAGGCAATGGAGTATGATAGATTATAAAAGCTATGAAGTAGGATGTTTTGTACAAGTTGACTTCGTGAGGTGTAGTGCATATAGAAAGGAAGACTTGCATTTTGGCATATTTTGTAATAGTCTTGCTTATGGACAATGACGTACATATTTTTGCAAGTGATGTATGTAAGTTATATGTTATCGACATGTAGTGGATGCCTAAATGGGATGTTTAATGTATGTATGCTCTGGACCAAATGGGTAGTTTAAATTTCATTTGATTTTGTTGTACTTACTTTTGTTATGAGACCCCATAAGTTAATTCAAAGTCAGTTTTTAACCGCTTCCACATATGTTCATTTATTTAATTAATATTTTTATTTAAAGCACTTTATTATTGTGCCCATTTGGTTAAGTATGAAGGCCTTTTTGGCCAGTCATTTGCCGTGATCCCTAATGAGGGGTCTAGGGATGATGGGACATGACAGTCATAGTCTTGGTGGTTAAAAATGGGGAAAACTTAGATGAAATATAAGTTAAGAACTAGATAATGAAATCATTTACCTGCTCTTTAATTCTGTACTGCCTTATGCTATACTTGAACTATGGCTAAGTGTAATGTAAGGGTTAGTGGGTAAGGGTTATTTATTGGGTGATTTATCACTCATGGTGCTATTATGGCCCTGGCATTTTACGCTTGGTATTGAAGGAGAAGGAGGAGTGTACTACTGGATGGAGGAGTTCCATACTGAGCAGTTAACAACAAAAGAGTGAGATCTAAACCTGAACCTCTAGAAATCCACCACCACCTTTATTTTGTGGGACAAATGTAATTTAATTTCCCAAACAAGTACTTTGTGAATGTAATCGAATTATGATTTCTCTCATATTATGTCAAGCTGAAGTTTAATTAAATAAATCTTTTTATTATTAAATGATTTTTTTTAGAAATGATTTAATAATGCTTCCAAAATCGGGGCGTTACACAATCGGATATCGGTAAGTGTTTGATCCAAATAGTTTTGCAAAAACTATGACAGGGACTAGTGCTTTTAAAACTGTTTGGATCAAGCATTTATTAATATCCGATTAAGCTGAAATTTTGCAGGACTTTTATTTTGCTCAGTTATACAAGCTCAACGGTTCGGAACATCACAGTGGGGCCCGGAAGAGTGAGGTGTTTTTTTATGTATTTTTTTAAATGTGAAGGGAACCGGCCCAATAGATATATGTATACATATACATAAGGACCCATAACCGATATATATAAAAAAAAAAAAACCTTTGATCTGCTTCAACATTGTTAGGGTTTCCTCATTTCCTAAAACTTGTCGACACCCATCGGCTAATTTGATCTCTCATAAGAAATTCGGAAGAAAACGTGGAGAGGATCGGTTTTACAATCCGGCCAAGGTGAGGTGGTGGTGGAGTCAATGAAGTGTGAGAGTTGTTTTGGGAGTGGAGGGGTTGACCGAAGTGTAGTAGGGGAATCTATATATAATGAAGGGCATAAATATCTTTCACCTTGTTTTTTTTTTAACAGAGTTAGGACTTTTAAACCTTTTCGATAGTTGATGGGGTCTCATCGTAGGTTAATTTAGAGGGTGTCTGGGTAAAAGAGGTATAGTTGAGGGGGGTATCTAGGTGAATTACTCCTATATTCAAATTAAGAATTTTAACTGTGAAAGTGAGCGGCTACGGATACTAAGAGCATCCACAATGGCCTAACCAAATCCAAAAAGTTACTAAAGTTAGCAATACTTACTCAAAAAATTGGTTACATTGGAATAATCAAACTTGACAACTTCTTAACCAATAACCAAATTTTGGCTTTTCGATAGTTAAAACTAGTAGTTTTTTCACAATAACGAAATTTAATGGACTCCACATCACCTCAATCAAATACACCTATCAAAAACCTTATCTCTCTTTGCATTCGCTCTCTTTCTTTTTCAACAATGTTTTTTTCAAAATATTATTTTAAAAAAATAGTTTCGAAAACTTTTTTCTTTCAAAAAAAGATTTCAAAAATTGTGTTTTGAAAACTCTTTTCTGTTTTAAAAATTAGTTTTTTCTTCAAAAATAAAAACTGTTTTCAAAATAAAATAGCAATTTTCGAAAATGATTTTTTCAAAAGTATGTTTGAATTTTTTTCTATTTCTGGTAAGAGTGCTAACTTTAAAGGTTTTTTTTTTTTTTTTAAACATTGTTTTCTATGCTAAGGGTGCGTTTGGTAACGTTTTTTGTTTCTTGTTTTTTGTTTTTGTTATCATTTTTTTTCAAAACTAAAAACAAAAATATGTTTGGTAATTTATTTATGTTTTATGTTTATTAAAAACGTTTTCAAAATTTCTTAAAATTTTCAAAACATGAAAAAGGTGTTTTCCCTTGTTTTAAAAAACAGGTCAGTTTAAAGAAAACACCCTCAGCTTTCGTCTCAAATCCCGTCGAGTTTTCTCTCAAGGCCTAACCGATCGTCTTCTCTGGTAAACCCATCGTCTTCTCTAGTAAGCTCTCTCTCTCTCTCTCTCTCTCTCTCTCTCTCTCTCGCGCGCGCGCGCGTCTATGCCTCTCTATCTCGTCTATGATCTCTCTCTCTCGTCTACAATTACGATTGGATCTGCGTACGTAATTGTAGAATCTGTATGAATTCATCTTTATATGCACGAAATTTGTTGAATCTGTATATGAAATTGCTTTTAAATGAAGTAGAATTCTAGGGTTTGTGATTATGTGACAATTTTAACAGGGTTCGCTTCAGTTTTTGAAGTTTATGTCCTAAAATTGAACTGACCTCGAAGTGGATAGAACTTGAATCTGTGATCATTTTCGTGGCGTTAATGTTTTAAGTGAGATCATTTTGTGGGTACCTTGAACACGTTTGCACATCAGCTGTTTGACAAAATGTTTGCGATTTTGTTCATCATACTTCCATCTTATTTTCTTAGACTCGAAGGCTCGTAGAATACCCACTTAGAACCCATTTATAAATGGACTGTAGAATACAAGCCAACTGCATTGTTAGTTGTCCCAGCATTGAATAGATGAGGTTTGTAGTATTTGTAATTTCCTGATCACTCTAGTTCTTTATCGGTTTCATCACAGGATCACAGGTTGATTTCATAAATAACAATTGAACAACCTGTGACTATTTTTCCACAGGTTGAGTATGGATCCTATAACTATCTCCGACGACGATTCCGAGGATGAAGAGGTGGTGGTTTTGCTAAGTTTGGCACTCTATGAATACTATAACATGTACATAGATCATAGACCATGTCGAACATTAATGTTAAGAGGCCATGACTATGTCTTAGAAGTCCTCAATGGCCATGAAGATAGGTGTCATCAGAACTTTAGAATGAAGCCTCAAGTGTCCATGGAAACTTGAAGCATTCTCGATACTTGACACTCCAAGAGCAAGTGTGCATTTTTTTGCTCACAATAGGGCATAATGAAAGGAATCGTGTAGTACAAGAGAGATTTCAACATTCTGGACACACCATATCTGTTTACTTCCACCGAATGCTGAAGGCTGTTTGCAAGCTAGGAGTGGTTATAATTCAACCCCCATCCTTTGATGGCGTCCCTCATCAAATCCGATGCAATACCAAGTACTTCCCTTTTTTCAAGGTATTTAATCCTTTAAATTAATTCTTTGCTAAATACTGAGCGTGCTATTTTATGAGAATAGTATTTTGAGGGTCATTAGTATATTTTTGTCTGACAATGATGTGGTGTCTGATCATTACTCAGTCTATATGTAGCTCGGGATAATGGCTTTGAGCTGCTGTACTTTTAGACCACCAAATGATCTCAGATTGACTAAAGGTCTAGCATATTGACAAGAAAAATAGGGACATTTATGGACTACTAATATTTGCTCCTAAGCTAACTATGAGAGGCTTTTTGATTGTTACATGGTTGTTCATATGTTATGTCTGGTCATTAGCTTATTTCCCCGAGAAATGTTTCTCAGTTTGAGATATGGTTTTTTTTTTTTTTGAAATTAGGACTGTGTTGGAGCAAGTGACGGTACATACATATCGGCAAGTGTTCCGTCATCCAATCAAATACCATATCGTGGTAAACACACTGTTACTACCCAGAATGTAATGGCAGCTTGCTCTTTTGACATTCGGTTCACATATGTACTAAGTGGGTGGGAGGGAACTGCTAATGACTCAAGGGTCTTTTTAGAATGTGTTAACAATCCTGCAATGGGATTTCCCAAGCCTCCGGAAGGTAAACTAGAAACTTGTTTTAGTTTAATCGTACTATGAATTCATTACTTAGACTAATAATAATACGATCTATAGGTAAGTACTATAATGTGGATTCGGGTTACACCAATATGCCAGGTTTTTTGTCACCGTATCGAGGAGAGAGATACCATTTGAATAGTTTCCGTGGGCATGGCCAACGACCGAAAAATATAGAAGAGTGGTTTAACTTTCGTCATTCATCATTATGTAATGTTATCGAGCGATGTTTTGGAGTATTGAAAGCCCGATTTCCTATATTGAAGCAAATGCCACCGTATAGCATTCGAACACAAAAGTATATCCCCACAGCTTGTTGTACGGTTCACAATTGGATTAGGATGCATGATGACAATGACGATCTATTCAGAGAATATTGCAAAGAGAATTTGGTGATTCGACAATGTCAAAGAGCTAGTGGGAGTAGTTCTCAAAATCCAATTCAGATTGATATCAGTCGTGGACAACTCCGTCATATGTCCAATGTTCGTGATCGCATAGCCGAACAAGTTTGGGCTAGCATGAATCGTACTTGATGATATTACCATTGCAAATGTATTTATCCTTATATTTACAACTATCTTATCCTTATTTCAAGTATGAACTCGTAAACTTCATTTGTATGAGATTGATGGATTTGAGTCGGTACTCAATGGCATTTTGTTTTTTAAAAGAATGTCCTATGCCTTTTGTTGATAGGTGTCTATGCATTTGAGTCAAATTTTTTTTTCCCTAGTTGATAATTGTAGAAGGTTGGTGCATGAAATTCATATTAATGAGCTAAAGAGAAGGTTGGATGTGAATGAAATTCAAATTAATGAGCTAAAGATGGTGTTATTGGTTTGTAGGGGGACTTTTATCTCATCTCATTCAATTTGAAGAACGACAGAAAAACAAAAGAAAAAAAAACTCAAAATGATGCGCTACCAAACGTGTTTTGTGTTGTTTTCATTTTTTTACTGTTTACAGAAATTTTATTACCAAACATGTTTTTTTGTTTTTGTTTTTATAAACAATAAACATGATTCTATTTTTAGTTTTTTAGAAACAAAAACGTTACCAAACGCGCCCTAAGTTTTGTTTTGAAATTTTTTTACCCATTTTCAAAATTTAGTTTATTTTTTTATAGTTTGAAAATGAGATGTGAAAAGTATTGGTTATTCAATTTTAATTCGAGGATCCTATAGTGCGGCACCTAAGCTGTTGATCTCGATAATCCACGACTTGGATTTCATCTAAGCAATGGACGACTAGAATCGTGCAAGTGCCGAGATAAAATTCGAGTCGTCGATTGCGCGATCAACGGCTCAGATGCCGCAATACAAGATCCGCGATTCCGTAGTAAGTATAAGAAGAATGAGCGGTGGGATTGTGGGAATATGATTCCCCATTCTATTTCTCTTTAATTTTCTTTTTCATGTCCCAATTAGTAATTATATTGGTGTTTCTTAGGAGTTAGTCCTAGTTTGTTAAAAAATGTTTAGTGTTAGTCCATAATAATTAGGGCACAATGTTTAGTGTTTCTTTTAAAAAATTCACTAATAATAATTTTTTCAAATATTTTTTATAATCTTCACTTTTCTAAAATCTCAAAGCAATATTTAAAAATAAAATACAAGTCCTAAAATAATGAAACTATCAAACAAATTAAACAAAAATTAAATTATTGTGGTAAATTTATTACATATTAATTATAATTCAGTTGTAAGTTTATAGAAGAGAATTTTAATTAGGCATCCTATACCAAAATTAGACTTGTGATTCCATTCTAAGAGGTTTGAATCTTTATGATTCCATCCTGTAAATGTATTATCAGACCATTGTGCCCTAATTAACTATTTTAATAGTATATATTCTATACTGATAATATATCTATACTACTCCCTCCGTCCCAATTTGCTGGACCCTTTTGGGCAGTCGTGCCACTCAAACAATTGTCTATATTTCACAATCTATAAAGTTTAATAGGATTTTAAAATTTTTGTATAATAAAACTAATTGAGATCTATCAAACAAGATCCATATTTGATATAAAAAATATTATAAATTA
>JAXBDA010006082.1:0-21898 GCA_036023075.1 Gaultheria prostrata | reverse complement strand
CCAAAATCGAAGGGTACAATGTGGGATTCGATCTAAGAGCCAGGAGGGAATGTTGTTCTACTCGGCGAGACCTTCAAATCCATCCGAACAAAACCACCATCGGAGCACCTTGGATTTTCAGTCAACCATACGTTTTCTCCCTGCTACCAAATTTCTTTGTTTCCTTTTTTTTTAAAACGGATTTATGTATTTGGATCATTTTTTTTAAACGGATTTATGTATTTGGATACATTTTTTTTAACAGATTTATATAGGTGGGCATGAGATTCATGTCTTTGTTGCAATTCACAAATTTTCTCACCCCCAAAGTGTAGTTATTTATGTAGTGCATGGTGCTTGATATGCATGTTTTCTGATAAATTTTTTTATTTTTTTTGTATTTGTTTGTGGGATGTTTTAGGGTAGACTTGGAGGGTTGGGGTTGGTAAAGGGGATAAGGAGGGTTAAGATCGTCAAAATCGCACCCCTCTTGAGCCGGATAATTTTTGGGTAGCCCCAGGGGTGCCCAAAAGTTATCAGGGATAGCACCCCTAATCGGTGAAAAAGAAGATGGGGGTGAAAAGTTAGAGGGGTGTGATTTGGGTATGCCAAGGGGTGGGAAAGGGATGGGACCCACCCTTTTTGGGGGTCAAAACTTATGGGGAGGCCTTTACCTCCAACCAAACAGGGCCAAAATGTAACATTTAAACCAGCTTCATGGGTACTCGTATTCGAACTCCCGAACTCCGGTTTCCAACTACCACACCTTCGATTGAGCCACTTAACAATTTGAGGATTATTTTGCAAAATTTAATAGTATATATTAACATTTTCTAATTAATCTTGTGCATTGGATAGCATAAATTTCTTGAAAGTAAAAAAATTAACTTAAATGAGTCCACGAAATTTCTATTTTACCAGAAAATTGTAAGTTTTTAGTAAGGAAACCCATATTTCGTCCCCAATGTTACCCTTTTTTTTTTGTGCCTCTTTTGGCAACGAAATATAGGTTTTCTTGCAAAAAGGTATCATTTTACAATGGAATTCATATTTCCTTGGAAAATACTAATAGTACCTCTCTGTTGAAGGATGAGGATTTCGCGCCAAAAGATACCCATTTGGCAACAAATTACCCTTCCCACTAAAAAGGTATCATGTGGTGAAAAAATACGATTTCCTCCCAAAGGGTACAATTTGGCGAGAAATATAGATTTCGTAAATAAGTTTTGTCGCAAAAGTCCTTTTTATTGTTGTGCAATCTATGATGCACGGGTACCGGTACGGGTATGCGATACAGTAAAAACCTAAAAAAGTACGGTACGGGTACGGGTACCGTTGGGTACAGAAGTGTAAATTTTTTGTTCCCTATTTTACTATGTTCCATTGCACAAACTAAATAATAAACCCATTTTACCAACAAAAAAATAGCATAAATAAAAGTTAAGAGTTCATAAGTGCATAGTCAAACAAGTGCAATGTCATTTTAGAGTTCATAGTCGTCGTTTTCACACTTCTGGCATCTCCTCAACTTCTTTTGGTTTCACCTCTACAATTGAGCCTTCAATCTTCTAGTATATAGTGACACCATCATTTACAGTATAAAAATTAAAAATCATACAGTCTAAAATACAATCCTATTTAAAAAAAGACAACATTTTTCTACCTATGGGATGCGAGGGTGATTTATGACTTTCGAGGTACTTGTGCACACTTCTCAGTCACAGATCTGTAGAGAGAGAAGAGAGGGGCAAAGAAACTAATTCAGGGGAAAAGAAACTGATTGGCAGATGAGAGAGAGACTAACCAGTTGTCAATCGAAGCAGAGGAAGAGTCCAAATGGATGAACCAATAGTCGTATGTAGGGGTGTAACCGGTCCGGTTCGGTCCGGTTCTTGGGGTTTTTTGACAGAACCGAGAAAAACCGGTTCGGAGAAAGCATGGAACCGAAACCGGATTTTAAGAGATCGGTTCTGTTCCGGTTCGGTTCTTCCCGGTTCGAAAGTCGGTTCGGTTCAGAGGGGGAGAGAGAAATCTATACACGACGGCATGTACATACATGCATACACAAACCGATCCAATCGAGATACCAACAAAAGATCTAAATGAGACGCACATAATCTATTCACACGCATCCAAATTGATCCAAAATGAGATACAAATCGAATCACAAATACGCATATACATACATAAATACATACACGAATAGATGGAGATATACATACACGAATCGATATGTACATAAGCGAATCGATCTCATCTCGTCATCGTCATCGTTATGACCGCCACCACGTCGATCATCTAACTTCACCGTCGTCCAACACAACGACGATCTTTGATCTTGATCTGTGAGGGAGAGAGATCTCGACTTGATCTGTGAGAGAGAGAGAGAGAGAGACGATAGAGAGAGAGTGTCGGCGCACATTTTACAGTGGGTAGTGGAGGGTTTGGTTGTGTGTTATAAGAGTGTGTGACCGTGTGTATATATATACATATATCAGAAATAAGTAATAAATAAAGTTATTTCCTAAATTTATCATCAAGTCATTGCCAGCCAAGTTGGTAAGCGAATTGATTTCCATGCGTGTGACCGAGGTTCGAGTCCCTCCTCCCTCATTTTTTGAGTTATAAGTGTATATATAAAAGATATTTTATATATATGTATAAAACCGGTTCGGTTCGGTTCGCTTCGAGCCGAGTTTAAAATCTCAAGAACCGGGAACCGAACCGATTCTTAAAATTTGGAAATTTAAGAACCGAGAACCGGACCGGCTTATGAAAAAACCGAAAAAAAAACTCTGTTCGGCTCGGTTCTCCGGTTCGGTTCGGTTCTTTCTTTCTTTTCTTTGTTTAGCCCTAGTCGTATGGCTGCTGCTGCAACTCTCTCAAAATGTGAGGCCCTAATCTTTATATAAACATGATCAGTTAGATTTAAGGCAATGAGAAATTGCCCATTAACCCCTGAAGTGTGATGCTTTTTCATTGGGACCCTTTGAAGTTGTTAAAAATTTACAAATTAGCCCAAACATACCCATAAAAGTACCCATCAGAGTACCCAGGCGTACCAAAGTTGTAGCCAAAAATTCCAAAAGCATCCGGTACATTTTTGTCGTACCCGATACATTTTTTGCCGTACCCGTATCCTTACCCATACCTGGTACTCATACAGCACCATTTTTGGAGTACCCGTGCTTCATAGAGTGCAATCAACAAGTACAACTTCATCAAACCTAGTTGCCAAATGTGGTCGCTATAACTTTACTTGTCTATTAATGAATGTATTTTTATAAAAGTGAACAATAAACTAAGACTATCAATAGACCGGATAAGGCCAAACCCAATATGATCCAAAGTCACTCAAACTACAAAACAGCCCAAATTATACCTTTCTTTGAGGACAATTGGGTTTGAATCCATAAAATTAGATATCCCAATTCGTAATTTGACTCGATCTTATAATCTGTTTACGGACAATCCTAATGGCAATCGTTCCGACTACATGCACCGCATCATTGACTATAAAAACTTGGATGTTAACCAGTAGAACAAAAAAAACCTGTGGCAATGTTTGGATGATTGGAATTTTGAGTAGGAATAAGAATATGATTACTGGGAATCAATTATTCCTAGTTATTTTGTGGGTAGGAACAGGAACATGATTATTGGAAATCGAATTCCTCTAGGAATTCACTTCAGTGTTTGGATTAATTTGATAAGCACACAATTACATAATATTTGTTAGCTTAAATCTTTTTCTAGGTCGCATTTGTGTTAATGAGTTTACATTTTTATGTGATATGACACGTAAGGTATTCATTTAAGTGTTTTTGAATGATGCACAACAAAATAACCAGGAATAATTGATTCCCGGTAATCATATTCTATTCCTATTCCTGCTCAAAATTCCGATCATCCAAACATTGCCATAAGAACAAATATTACATAATTGTGCATCATTCAACAACTTCTTTTCTTTTAAGTCTGTTAAAATATGCCATAATAGGAATAGGGGTGCCGGCGAAGTTCCCGTGCTTATAGAAGAGAAGGTAAGGTCGGCTTTAAACTTTCCCCTCCTTTAGCTAGCTACTAGCTAGCCGGCCTAAACTTCTTTCTAAGCTAAGAAGATTCTAACGGCTGGGAAAAAGCCAAAGAGGAAGACGAATAAGAAGGAAGAAGGAAGAATCGGGGAAAAGGAGGAAGGGATCGCCTACCTAGCGTATGAGCTTGAGCGCTTTCGGTGTTCCGTGTATCAACTCAAAGCAAGACCCTATCGAATTCCTCTAGGAATCACTTAGGTGTTCAGTGTTTGAGGCTTGGAAATGCGACCTAGAAAAAGATTTAAGCTAACAAATATTCCTATTCCTACCCAACAAAATAACTAGGAATAATTGATTCCTGGTAATCTGGTGGTATATCCTTGCTTAGTAGTTTTGATCCTTCACTGCAGCCCAATGTTCTTTCCCGGGAAAATTTGCCTTACTCAATAGGGGCGAGTCACTTGGGATGATTCTCTTAAGCTAGTGTGCCTATGCCCCTGGGGGGATAGAATGGGGGTATCCGAGTCTCGATGACACATCCTACCTTGGGAGGCCTAAACAACTCTAACAACCTATTAATAGTTGTAACTAAGCATGTTAAGGAGGCATCTACTGCATGGCTAGAAATGTAAATGGTCTTACTAGTTTTACTAAACTAGTGAGGTCTCACTAGTTTGAAGGAGTCTCACTAGATTTGACAGCTGCAACTAAACTACATGCTCACTAATGAGCTTTACTATCAGCCCCCCTCAAACTCAAGGGACTTTAGCATGAGTTTGAAGGTAAGATATTGAAAACGAGCAACTAAAACAGATTTGGTAAAAACATCAGCCATTTGAGCTTCAAAGCTCACATGTTGAACACAGACTTGCTTGGCTAGAACTTTCACATGTATAAAATGGTAGTCCACCTCAATATGTTTGGTACAAGCATGGAACATAGGATGGGATGCCAATGCAATGGCAGACATGTTATCGCCAAAGATGACTAGAATACCATCCAAAGAAACGTGAAGATCTCAAAGTAACTATTGAATCCAAACAAGCTCAACAATAGTTTGACCCAAGGCCCTGTACTCAACTTCAGTACTAGAACGAGCAACCGTATGCTATTTTTTAGCACTCCAAGTAATAGCATTATCACCCAAAAATACACAAAATCCCAAAGTAGAACATCTATCAAGATTACCACTAGCCCACTCTGCATCACAATAAGTAGTAAGATACAGAGAAATGGGAGTAAAGTGAATCCCTTGATGCAAAGAACCCTTTACATATCGCAGAATTTGTTTTACAGCAGCAAAATGAGACTGAGTTGGAGAATGCATGAACTGGCAGACATAGTTAACAGCACGTGACAATTCTTGCTTAGTGATGGTAAGATACTGAAATGAACCTACAAGAGATCTGTAGTAATTTACATCTGGAAAAGGTACGGTGGTAGCTTCAGTGGAAGAAATCTTAGTAAAAGAAAGGGATAAGCTAGGTTTACAATCCAACATGCCTGCCTTGGTAAGAATTTTCAAAGCATATATATTTCTGTTGTGTAAGATACATCCCAGTGGAATCTTTAAACACTTATATTACCAGAAAATAATGCAATTCACCAAGGTCTTTAAGAGCAAACTGAGTTTGAAGTTGATGCAACAATGTTGCTATGGAAGAGGAATTATTACCAGGCACAATGATATCATCGACATAGATCAAAACATAAATAATATTTGACCCTTGAGCCGTGATGAGCAAAGAAGTGTCAACTAAGCTGTTACGAAAACCAAGACTTAGCAAATGACTGGAAAAGAGAGCATACCATGCTCTTGGAGCTTGGCGAAGACCATAAAGAGCCTTATGGAGTTTGCAAACATACGAAGGCCTTGAAGGGTCTATATAACCAGGAGGTTCTCTCATGTATACTTCTTCTTGGATCTTGCCATGTAAAAAAGCATTAAAGACATCTAATTGCTTTAAAGGCCAACCAAAGAACAGCGAGAGCTAAAACCAGTTTCAAAGTAGGTTGGTTAACAACCGGGCAAAAAGTCTCTGTGAAATCAATCCCTTCTGACTGTTGATCTAGTAACCAATCTAGCTTTGAATCTGGCTATAGTACCATCCGAATGCTTTTTAAGCTTATAAATCCAATGACATTCAATAACATTAGCATTAGGAGGAGAAGGGACATGAGACCAAGTGCCCTGAGATAGGAGTGCATCATATTCGGCACACATAGCCTTCTTCTAGTCATCACTCTTAAGAGCTTCAGAAAGAGTACTAGGTTCAATAGGTTTAGATGAAGTGGTAATAGAAAGGGAAACAGGAGCATTACGTTTAAAAAATCCATTCTTAGACCTGGTAATCATAGGATGAATAGGTGTCGCTCCGATTTTTACCGGTCAATCGCCTTCTCCACTTCGGTGGGGATAATGGAGACACTTTCAAAATCAAGATTTTTAATGCGACGATTGTGATTGTTGAGTTTTGCAGCTATGACTCCGGCTTTTATTGAAAACAGAGTCACCACCTAACTGAGTTTCGGATGTGTTAGGCCATCCGTTAAAGCTATTTTCCGAACAAGACTTTTGGAAAATAACTTTAACTCTTTTTTATTCTATCTCGTTTGAGCAAATTCTTCTTTCAAACAGGCTTGAAATGACTCCCATTGTCACGCCCTCGATTTTCAACAGAAATAATTAAACATCTCATCCTTAGGATATTACAGAAATCCACTTTACAATTTCTCGAAAAAACTAACTCACATTGTCAATTTCATTGTACAAGGTCAAGAGCTACCTTGGTCCCCAATTCCATTATGAAAATATGTTCAAAAGTATTAAGGTTATTACATCCTTCCATGAAGTCAAATGAAAAGAAAGATTAAATACAACTTTGATCTCCAAAAGTGAGATTTTGATGATGAAGAAAATACTTTCATACCATGCTTCAGTAATGTCATGCACCATTCGCATCCCAACTAATGCCTCTTAGTTGTACCTGAAAGACTGAAACATCAAAGGGGTGAGCAGTCACTTCGCCCAGTAGGTATCCCCTTTGGGGTTTCAGACACATAAATGCATAACAAGATATAATGAACGGAAGCACAACATAATATTGACTAATAAAAAGTAAGGTACCCAGCGTATCATTTGGTTATAGCAACAAAATATCAACCTTCATGCATTCCTCACATACACCTCTACGATATAAACTTTAGGTAACAAGCTATCAAACTCTCCTCTAACCAATATTACCAATCAAAATGTTACTATTTATCACATTTCCGTGTCTCTCTTTAAAATAACATTAGCTGGGTCCAATAATCCTCGTACTGAACCATCTTCAAGATACCGTAGCGCCCTTTCGATCAAGCAATCATTTTCTTTCTTTCCTTCCACTTTCCAATTCCACCATCAATAATCATTGTCCCATTATCATTCATTCATCTCGACACAACTAATCTTCCTTTCAAATTCATCGACGTGTCCGTTGAGACTCACACCAATCAAATATCATGCACGTAACCCCATTTATTATAAGACATTTATCACATATCTAAGCACTCACATACACACACAAGATACCCTAGTCGATGTATTCCCCGTGAATCTATGTACCATACAATGTCCACACGTACCCTGACGTATCCCACGAGTACCCACGTGTCAAACAATTTCTCTACTCGTGTTCACCAGTGCCCTATAAGTATACATACATCACGCACGTGTCCTGCAAGTAGCCATGTGTCCCTCGAGTGTCCAAATATTCCCCAAGTATCTTATGTATTTGTCCGCGTATCCTACAAATATTCCGAAGATAGCCCGCATCCCACAAATATTCCTCAAATACTTCCCCGTATCCCACACGTATCTAAGTATTTCCTAGCTAATAAACATGTATCGCTCAAACTTCCACAATAATCAACAATTGTCCAAAATAATATCGAGATGTCCAGAGAGCCCTTAAAGTCCATCAAGTTTGTCACAAATCACCAAAAAGTGTAACGCGTGTCCAAACTCGTATCCAACGTATCACATGTGTCACCCATGCCATGTTTACCAGTCACTTGTTTCATTTATTATAATTCGGACATACCCTTTCGGGCTCCGTGCCAACCGGACATACCCTTTCGAGCCCTGTGCCATCTGGACATACCTTTCGGGCTCCGGGCCAACCGGACATACCTTTCAGGCCCTGTGCCATTTATTTATCTCATCAATATCATTTTGTCTTCATTCAGATCGTTCAGGTATCCCTATGCATTGCTTCAACTCAACTCTACGCTAAAAAACCCTAATTCGATCAGTTATCGTTAAAATAGTGTCATTATGTGTCAAATATATGACACGAACCCCGAGGAACTTAAAGTATCATCAAATATGCCAAATTATACTCATGACACGTATCTCATGGTGTTTCAAGTCAATTGGAATGAACATAGCACGTATGTCGCACAAATAGTGTCATTATGTTTCAAGTCAATGGATTTTAGAATCCTAATTCATGATCAATGGGTTTCTCAACAAGATTAACAAGAAGTATACTTTACTTGAGAGATTTCACTACCACCCACACATGAAACACTTTAACAAGCAAGTAAGAAACCCCTACCTCACTTAGTTGAGTTCCCAATCAACTCCTTGAGCAAAACCCTAAACCTTTCTCCAAGCTCCAAGCAAAACCCAACCTTCCGGAGCGAAACGAGTTCAAGCCAAGCTTCCTAACGCGTAGAGAATCAAATTTGAGTCAAGGGGTATGAAGGATTTAGAGTGAGAGGATGTAATTTGGGGTGGGAGAAAGAAGAAAATGGAGAAGGGAGGGAGAGAGAGAGAGAGAGAGAGAGAGAGAGAGAGAGAGAGGGGGGGGGGGGACTCGTCTCTCTCCTCCTCCATACACCACACACACTTATAATAGGATAATTACACACACCCCCCCTGTGCTGACTTGTATAAACCAATTCCACCCCAACACTGCACATCACATATATCCTCTCGTCACTTAACTAATTTTATCATTATACACCATTCCACACATTACCCCAAATTTATTTTCCGGAAAAATAATTAAAATTTTTGGGTCTTTACACCCATTCAAGGATTTGCGAAATCAGAGATGGGCTCGGGGATTTACTATTACGAGCGGGGAAGGTGTTAAACACCCCATGTCGTCCTTTCGGTAATTTTTCTCAAAATTTAGCCTTTTTCAATTATTTATCCTTGGCAAAAAAAATTGAATAAAAAAAATGAAATGCTTGAATGCTTAAACACTGCATGAATTTTCTTTTTGACCTGCTTCATCCGAAAGCGGGGCTCTAGGGCCACCAACGACCACATAACAATCTGCCTCACTTTCAGGAGAAATTGGTATTTTATTCTTTCACTTAACACCACATCGATTTTCTTTCCGTTTTCTTCCAGAAATAAGGACTGCAAGACGGTAGTCCGAGCAAATGCAAACCTTTTTTCTGGTTTTAAGGGGAGTAGAAACTTTTAAGATATTTAGGCTACCTTTAGAAATCACCATCAATCAGTCATGGGGTACGTTTTAAGTTTCACCATCAATCATTATGATGTTAATATATATGATGCATTAACGGTTTTGTATTGGAAATAAAAATTGAAAAGGGGTGTAGAACACATAATATAATTACATGATGCTCACCTTGGGTGGTGATTTACACGAGGATAGGACAAAATTTATAGGCTAGACAAAATCATAACTTGAAAAAGTGCTAAATTAATTGCACTATTTTTGAGCTATAATTATGTTGTTGTGTACAATTTTGGTGTAAGAAATACAAGCTACTAAGTACTGGAGGGATTTTTTCTTTGAAGAGAGAAATATTAGTCTCGACCCTTTGGCTTGGGGTGGGAGAGACTGAGAATTATCAAGGGGTCTTTTACAAGAAAATGGAGAAAAGGTGCCCACGGCTTGTTGGCTTGGGTGATAGAAAAATAGATCTTTTGGGTTTTTTCTTCTGTGTAAAAGAGGGTGAGAGAAAGAGCTTTTAAGCAAGGGAGGCGTTAATGCCATGACAACTTTCTTTAATGCCACAACATTGAATTTAGCAAGATAGTTTTACCCTCAACCTTCCAGTCTTCCTCTTTCGCGTCACTCACAAAGCCGCTTATTTAGATTTCGCTCCATTCTTTCGATCCGAACCCAATCTCTCTTCAACAAAGACACACTTAGGTGACCTGAGTTGGAGCAGTTGATCTTTGCCCAAATTTCTCTAGTTTATCTAAAGGAGCTGTAGAGAGTTCACAAAACGTGAATAGAGAAATAAAGATTTGGGCTCCAATTTTGGGTTTCTCTTTTTTCTCATGTTCCTGTGCGACTATGCCTTTATATTTTTTCAATTTTTCTTGAAAAACTGATTAGGTTAGCTAATTTGGACCCAAAAGCCAATTCTATTATCTGAACATATAACTTAGAGTTGGAAGTGGTGAATTGCCTGAATGGATTACGTAGGAAGGAGGAGATACAAAGGGGCCAATGGGACATGGTGGCTGGCTTTTAGTAAAAAGTGAGAATTCATGGCTGAAGGTGCAACGGGAGAGGATTGAGGAAAGATCGATGGAGACGAGATGGATTCCACGACTGTCGGTGCGGCGGTGATGGACTGCAACTATGGTTGAAATCAGGCCAGAGAAAAGAGAGAGGGTATAATGGTCTATCTACACAGAGTGTCGTGGCACTAAAAAATTGATTTGTGGCATTATCAGCTGCCTTTAAGCAAAAGCAATAGAGAATGAAAGCAGTTTTTATTTATTTTGGATATACAACCAGAGAGAGAAAAAGTGAACAAATGCTTCTTTATATTTTTCTCTTTTGGATTTTTCTTCTCTCCTTTTTTTTCGTCCCCTACAATGCAAGAATGGCCTAATATATATAGCAAGATGGCTAACTGCTGGGAGGAAATATAATTAGATGGGGTGTGCGCATACGATCCGAGAAGAAAAGTCTACGGCTGAGGGAAGCTTGAACACATGAGTTGTCTGGAGGAAAAATGATCTGGTGTTTTGCACGCATGTAGGGAGAGAAAGGCCAATGGTTGAGATCAAGTCAAAGCTCGATCAGATGCATTGGTAGCCAACACGTGGCTTGAGGAATGCTGAATTCATCGTTGCTGAATTGGAGTAGCCCCATGAAGTGAATGCCGCTGGCCCTTTGGTACAGTAAACGCGAGAAAACGAATTCAATCTTTACATGCTCATAGAAAAAGTTTGGTGTGGCAATGACTAGCAACCAATAATTTGCTCCTCCAACTGTCATGGCCCCCATTGGTCTTCTGTAGACACCCTAAGTTGGCTCGGTAGGTATTTCAAATACTGCTCCGTGCGGGCTTCCGATGATGAAAGCGATACCCCAGTGCTTTGGGAAGGTTCACGTGGATCTCATAATTTTTGCAAGGATTTGGCAGCCAAGACACAAAACCTCCCTAACTCAATTGAAACACCGGCCATCACTCAAATTCACCGGCATGCGCATCCATTTGCAAACCGTCGGAAACCCAGTATTTTGACCGAAATCCACTATTCGTAGCCATATGAATCCATCGGTCGACAAACCCTTTAGCCGCCTGGCAAATCAGCATATTCTAGAAGCTTTCATTGCGGAGACTGATTGGGACTCAAATTCTTCCCGGTGATCAGATAATCGTGTGATTTCTTATCAATCAAGTTGCGGACTCTATGAGATAGAGTCCAATGTATAAAATGTCCCAATTCGTCTCATGATCGGATTGGGATTCTCCGGTGTTAAGCCATATTTATAGGCATCGTTACTCATCAAAATCAACACACAATTGGTCACTCTCACAACATGAAACTTTGTGCAAAATATCCCCCACATTCCACTCTTCAAAAGCCCATCAACCCCGCAAGGCCAAATCAATCCAGTCAAAAACCCCCAAATATGACCGAAGGTTTTGAGGTTTCATGAAGTTTCCGTTTCAAAGCAAGCAAATCAAGAAGTTTAATCGCCGAGGGAGTAATCAAAAAGGTTAATACACCTTTAGAAGTCGGTCGATTTCTCAACGTTGCTCTTTTCAATTGTGTAATTTCAGTCGCGTAGCTTTGGTTGTGTTTTAGTTTCTGGCGTTGGGAAGAACATCGGCCGGTGAATGGATGTACTAGCCGGCACATTAATCAGTGTGATCTTCAGGCCGCCAAATCAATTGGCCGGCCGACAGATCAATTGCTGGCACAGTTTCATTTTATTTTTTTTCGTGTGTGCATGCATGATGTTTCAATCTCCCTTCCCCGTGTGTATTTGTTGTTTTTTATTGCTTTCATCACCAATATTTGTTAAAGGTTCAAAAATTGGTTAAGTGCAAGATTGAGTAGAGTGTTGAGATTGTTTTATGTCAAGCAAGTACAGGCTAGCCTTCGTGGCTAGGCAGAGAGGGGTGCCTAACACCTTCCCCTCACCGTACCCATGTTTCCTGAACTATGAATCTCTGGCAAAGGGCTTTTTCTTGGTTTAGCCTAAACCAAGTGGCGACTCTAAAAACATTCAAAGGTGTGCTGCAACGGGCACCTAAGGCGTTCAATGGTCATTCTTATGTAGTGATAGCGAAACCCCACCCCTTCGCGGGCACGGGGACCAATTTTGCGGGACTACAGTCTTCACTCTCGAGTGAAACTAGGTCTACAAGTCTCCCAATTCTTGGTTGGACTATGGTCTGCCACCTATGATTGTTGCACCAAGGAGATTTACTCTTCTAAGAGAAAAAGTAAAAATCACTTCAAGGAATTCAATCAGTCGACTAATAATTGATATTTCTCATTTATTTGATGACCCCATCTCACATCAAATCCATCCGCGTTCCTTCAATGCTAGCTGTCCCCGTATTGCTTTTTATTTTTTGTTTTGCATGCATTGTTGCCGCTCTCAATTAACTTTCAAGGGTGTCCGACCCGGGTCCGAACAAAATTAAAATCTCTTGTTGCAGCACAGAAAGAAATACGGTGAAGTTAGTGCCATTCCATGTTCTCTAAAATTCATCTTGTGAGTGGTGGGGCAAAATTGGGTTTCCACAATAGGATGAGAAGGAAGAGATACAGGAGAGGGTGAAGTACCAAGCTCAGGAGAGTCAATATCAGAAGATGGTGCAGAACAAGGAGGAGCAGAAGACATGGATGAATTGGAAGTAGACAAGGAAGTAGATGTCATACGAATAACAGTGGTAACTGGAATAGAAGGAATGGACATGGGTATAGAATCATCCGTAGCCAAAGTAATATCAAAATACAAAGAAGAGGATAAGGGAGGAGAAGAGGAAGAAGAGGACTGACAAGTATTAGATTGTGTAATGGATTTGTAAGGAAAGTCACATTCCACAAATTTAACATGCCTGTATCCCTTAGTAGTATGACAATAACCTAAGAACACACAAGCAACAGACTTAGGACAACGTTTTTCAGAGACGTAAGGTTTGAGCCAAGGGAAGCAAAGACAACCAAAGGGTCTTGAAAGAGAGTAATCTGGTTGCTTGTGAAATAGTACAGTATAAGGAACTTGAAACTGAAGTGCAGAATGAGGAAGTCTGTTTATAAGATAGACACTAGTAAAAAGGGCTTTGTTAGAAATATTTGATTTTGATTGATTTCTTAAAAAATGATGTGAAAACATTTTATTGGTTTAATCCTAGCATTAAACAAGGTTGGGGCTTACATAATTCTTTTCAAATAGTTCTTATTGAACCTATATGTAGCCTTTGGTAAGCGCACGTGTATTCCATATTCCATGCATTTTCATAGTAAACAATTGGCCAAAATGCTTTTGGACTTATTCATAGCATTAATTTGTTTTTACTTCATGTCAGTCCAAATTCATCAAAAGCATCTAGTCCATTTTTTTTGCTCTTAATCATAGTGATCGACCATTATTGATTTTGGAAAAATCCAATTAAGGAATACGGATGTTACCAATCTTGTGATACAGCCCAACGGACAAAAGCGTAGTTATTGCGAGAATTAATTGATCTCTCATATTTACAAGCTTTGAAGATTTTTTTTTCAACGAGAAATATTCCTTTTTGGCACCATAATTAGTACTAGGGGTGGGCATGCCTGACATGAAAAATAAAATAAATCTATGTAGTTGAGCTAAAAATAAATATTTTTATGAGTAATTTTATACATTAGACATTAGTTTGATGAATTGTCAAGTAAAAAAAATTAAATTTTAACTAAAAGTAGGACTTTTTGACGTGACAAGACAACATGAACCCGACACGACCCGAAACATGACACGAAAATCTGATAAGTTGAAAACTGTTATAGAAATTTATAAATAAGATTCTGATACATAACACGAAAATGACACGAAATAACCCGACGCCCACCCCTAATTAGTACATGTGTACAAAAGAAAATTCCTTTTGTTCTACTACCATTCTATACGTGGCCCATAATTTAATAAGGCAAAACATATCAATCTTTGGTCCATATAATTCATATATAGTATATATTCAATTTTGATCCAAAGTTGTCGAAGATATTAATGGATCCGGATCCTCTATAATGATTTCCCTGTGAGGATCTTCTGAGGGTTTTATAGTGGGTTTGACAACACACTAAAAATAAGATCCAATGGCTCACAAGTCACAACTCCCTTCCTTTTATCTAAATCAAAACGACGTCGTTTCATAAGAAAAGAAAAACTGACGGAGTTAAAAGCCCCTAAACTGACGTTTTCTTCACGTTTTCTTCTTCTTCTTCATTCCTTTTTTCTTCTTCGTTTCTTTTTTCATTAGGTCTTGTTTTTATATAAAATTAATAAGTCGGATCCTAGATGTAGAAATTAAATTAAGAGCTTTTGTTTTGCCTCGTTACTCAAATAAAAAGAAGAGACTGTGGTATGCTAGTAAAAATTAAAAGTAGTCACCATATTGTGCATAAATAAGTGGAGAGCCACAGTATTAAAAGTTCTCACCATATTGCCCCTAATTTGACATTTTCCTTCTTTTTTTTGTCAATCGTCATTCCTAATCTATTTACATGGGGGAGGGGAATGAGATTCGATCCTGAAATGTAGTGTAGGGCATCCAAAAACTCTACCGCATGAGCTAGCCACCACTTGCTCGCTTCTGGTGCTGGTTGATTGATTTCTTGAGTGGTAGTAGCTGTTTGTAGTTTCATGGGCAGATGATGTCTAGTTCGTCAAAATTTCCTAGGTGGTATTGCTCATTCATGTTATGCACGGGTGTCACGCACATGGCTTTGAATGTGAAGTGTAAGTTCTAATTTCTTTGATTCAGATCACAAGAATACTGAGTACACGGTCATTTTAAATTTTTTTTTCAAAATTCATTAGGTATTCAGGATCCTAAATTTTGAAAATTAGATCGATTATTTTACAGTTATCTCATTCAAATGATTTTTTACAAGACTACCCAAAAATAGAATCTAACAATCTTGGGAAAAATTGAGTAAAGGAAAAAAAATTAAGCCAATTCAAATTTGAGGTAACAGAGAAGAGAAAAAAAATTGAACAAAGGAAAAAAAATTAAGCCAATAAGAACAGTTTGAAGAATGAAAAAAGGAACGAAGAAGAAGAAGAAAACGTCAGTGAAGAAGAAGAAAATGTCAATTTATGGGCTTTTAATTCCGTTAATTTTTTTTCCTCATGAAACGATGTCGTTTTGATTTAGATAAAAGGAAGGGGGCTGTGAGCCATTGGATCTTATTTTTGGTGTGTTGTCAAACCCCAATAAAATCCTTACAAGATCCTCACATGAAAATCCGCATAGAAGATCCGGATCCGAAGCTAATTGCCTAAAATGTGCTGATTTCCCTCCTCTAATATTGTCTCATGCAATTGATGGGAAAACATTCATGGTGCATCATAAAAGCACGTGGCCCATTTTTCAAATCGCAAACATGAATGGAATTCTTTGGTCATCTGATACTTTGATTACTTCATGACTATTTGACTTTTCCTATTTCCTTGTAAAGCTTTTAACGTTGCAGAATCAATTTTGGCAAATTTGCACCAAACGGTCATATGGCATTTATGGGAAACTTTCTTTGGCTGAAAGAAGATTTGATTGCAATGGAATTTTCCAACGGACTAGTACGTGTATAAAAGGAGAAGGACGACTGCTATTGAAACACAATACAGAGAGCATCAAGTACAGTCAAGAAATTTCAGAGCATTAGATACACAAATCACTTTCATACTATATTACTTTGAGAACTTTGAGAGCAACATTTTTATCTACTCTTTGAGAGAGTTTTCCATACTACAAATTCTCATCAGTGTTACATTGAGAGTTAGCAAAAATTCTCAGTGAGCCACTACAGAACTGAGTGTTGTTCTATGAGTGATTTTTAAGAGTTTAGGAGATAAACTCTAGCGGTTCGGCTAACTCCTCAGGAAAGTTAGCATTGCAGTTGTAAGGTTTAATCGGCACAAAATGCTGGTTGTTTGATTAGTAAAACAGTAACTCCTTAGGCCAGTGGACTAGGCCGACCAGTGGACAAAGCTTGAACCGAACCACTATACATCTCTGTGTGATATCTCCCTCCGTTAACTCCTTTATTTTTACCGTGCAAATTATTTATTTATTTGCTTGGCTATTTATTTTTCTCATTCAATTAATAATTGTTTTATTTGAGCGTTATTGTTAGCAACCCTATTCATCCCCCCCCCCCCTTTTCTGGGTTGCCTTTTGGGTAACAGGCTTTCAACCAGAATTGAATAGGCATGCCAGTTTAATGGAGAAGTGTAAGGGTAGTTTCCATTAAATGTTTGTGTGCCCTTTCAGCCCTACCATTTTGTTTAGGTGTATGTGGGCAAGAAGTTTGATAAAGGAGACCAAGTTCAAGAAACAGATGAGATAGATAGTTATGAATAAACTCTCCCCTCATTATCAGATCTAAAGGATTGAATCACAACATTGAATTGAGTTTTGACAAAAGTAGAAAATTGAGCGACAATGTATTTAACATCTGACTTATAATGCATGGGAAACAACCACAATTATCTAGAAAAGTCATCAAGAACCAACCAGATAGTATTTAAATCCTCTAAAAGAAGGAATTGGAGCAGGGCCCCATACATCCATGTGCATCAATTCAAAGGGACGAGTAGCATGAGAATCAGACAATTGAAATGGTAATTTGTGGCTCTTAGCTACATTACAAGCAAGTACAGTTTACATGAAAAGGTTTTTGAACAGGTAAATGAAACTATTGAACTAGATGTTGAAGCAAAGTATTATTAGGATGGCCTAACTTGCGGTGCCAAAGAACTGCAGAAGATGAAGCACTAGCAGAAGGACAAGAGTTTATAGAGACCAGTGCTTGTGGAGACCGACTAGAATAGAGCTGAAGTGGGTATAAACCCTGGTGAGAAGGACCCTGATACAAAATCTGATCGGTGATCTATCTAGAATAACAAAACCAAACTCATCAAATGTGAGTTTACCATGATTATTAGTGGCAAGTTTATGGACAGACAGAAGATTATGACTAATACAAGGAACATGAAACAAATTAGTAAGAGACAAAGAAGAAACAAGAGTAGGTAAGATGCCCTTACCAGTATGAGCAATAGTAACAGAGTTTCCATTCCCAACCATGACCCCTGTATTACCAGTATATGGATGCTGAATAGAAAGTTGAGAGAGCTCATTTGTCACATGATTTGTTGCCCCACTATGAAGAAACCAATTTGTAGGTGTAGCTGGTGAAAATGAAGATGAACTTGGACAAGTAAAAGATGTAGAACTGGAAGGGTGAAATTGAGGATGATATGGTAGGGAATAGGAATAGGGAAATGATGTGGTGGACGTAAAGTAAGTTTGTGGTGTAGGGAGAAGGCCAACACTTACATTTCAAGGTGATGGTTGGAAACCAGTAGCAAAATTTGGTGATGATGGCAGTGAGTTAGGATAGTAAGGTGATAATGAGCCAGGGTTTTGCAGCGTATGTGTTTGAGGGTATGGTTGAGATGGCATAGTTGTAGGGTAAGGAGAAGGCTGATAATGCATGTTCAGACGATGGTAACAGGTCTTTTCTGTATGATTGGTCTCATCACAAATTTGACAGGGAGCTCTAGGACCATTGCTTTGATACCCGAACGATCTTGGTCTATTATTGGTTCTGAAGTTGTTGAATTGCTGTGGATCTTGTGCAACAAACATGGGAGGTTGTTGTTGTGGAACAGGTAAGTGCTGCATATTCTTAGAATGATCAAAATGAAACTATTACTGTGGATATGTAATGAAGATGAGGAATCTTGTTGTTGTGGACACTGAACAGAGATGTATTTGGTGTTGGTATAGCCATGAACACTGATATGGAAGCATTTGCATTTGTGCTAAATGATCTATTCTTACACATTTCTTCACTATTCAGAACAGTAATCAGCTCCTCAAAGGTAATATTACCCACTCGTGTAGTCAAAGTAGTTTGAACAGAATCAATTTCTGGTGGTAAACCATGTATGGTATAGAATACTAAATCTTCATCAGTGACTGGTACTCCAACAACAGCTAGTTTGTATGACAATTGTTTAATCAAATCAAAATATGTTTCAAGAGTTGAGGTTTTGGTTGCATTATACAGCTGTTGTTTGAGATCGTAAGCATGTGTTCTTCGTACAGAATTAAATCGATGTTCAAGAATCTCCCACACTTGATATACATGATCAAGCCCTAGAATTAAAGGTAATGTTGCCGCAAATAATATCGTAGCAATGAGACATGATAAAAGTTGACTATCTACAATCTTCCAAAGGGAAAAATCAGGTTCAGTAATAGAAACTTCAATAGTACGAGTAAAAGTGGGCAAAGGACACGAAATTGTGCCATCAACATATCTAAAGAAGTTATTAGCCTTCAAGGCACGTTCAATTTGTGTTATTCAAGAATATTTGATATCAAGAATACCAGAGATGGAGGTAGATTCAACCTTACAGTAGTAGCTTCTGATGTTCCAATTGACAAAGACAATGAATTTGTAGAACTCATTCCCGTTGCCATTCTCGATTTCTCTACTCGATGAAATTGCCAAGAATCACCCGAATCCAATTATGAATTTTTGATTAAAATCCTCTTATCTGAAATCTGTGATTTCAATTAGAGCTTAGAAGATGAAGACGGGAGAGAGGAGAGAGAAAGAGTAAAGTGGGAAATCTATTGTCTCATTTCTTGAAAAGTAGTTACAGCACATCATTCAGCTATATAGTCTGGTTACACAACCTTAGAAACAAACTAGAGTTAACAAAACTAACTACACTGGAGTTACATAAACCAAGGGTTTTACAACTATAACAACCTGTTAACAGCTGTCAGTAAGCATGTTAAGGAGGCATCTGATCATGGCTAGAAATGGAAATGGTCTCACTAGTTTGAAGGAGTCTCACTAGATTTAACAGCAGCAAGTAAACTACTTGCTCACTAATGAGCTTTAATAACAATTTGTACAACTATTTCCATGCCTAATATTTGGGCCCCGCGCATTACTACAATGGTAGTGGAGCAATTGAATAATTCAGCTCCCTCATGCCACATATCAGATCCTCCAGCATTCGATCGCATTTGGTATTGATCTCTCCCATTAATTCCTTTCCCAAAGTCTCATGTGCCCATCACACCCGATCGATCCTCATCTCCAGCCGACAAACCCTCATGGGTGCTCTGATCTCTCTCTTCTATATATTTCTGGAGGGAGTTCCAAAAGAATGAGAGGAGGTAGTGTAAAGGCTGGTCATTAGGAGTAGAGTAGGAAAATCAGTAAGAAAGCTGTTTGCCTTTTATTTCTTCTTTTGCTTCTATTTAACCCAGCCAAAAAGTCGTACGTGTTCTTTCCCAGTCTCTTAAATTTGCCTTTGTAATTTAGTACAAGTTCTTATTTGTTGTACTAATTATTTATTTTTTTGTAATAAGATAGTAGTTTTTTGGTTCCATTTTCATTTTAAATGTTTAGTTCGTTCAATTCTTAGTTTAAATTCGCTTAATCAAAACATTGAGGTTTGGCTGTGAGAGTTCGCAAACTCCTCAGCTGGTTCTCACACCGAACCCGAATCTAAGATTAGTCCTAGTTGTGAATTCCAATAAGATTGAAGGTTGAGCATCTTTGGCCAACTTTGCCGTTCACATCTTTCTAGTACATGCTAGAACCGATCTTTCGCAATCACGTTAAAAAGCCGTTATGTCTAGTGTAATTTTCAGCTTTTCCATGGCGAGCCCTTCGTCAATGGAGGAGTAGTGGTAGACTCGGCCTAGGGTGATCGTTAGTGGCCTAAATGGATTCATGATTCTTGTACTCGTGCTATCAAAGTTTGTTTGTGTGTAATTTGGACTCGAAACTTTCAATTTAAAACTCAAGATTGTTATGTTTTTTATTTTGCGTCGACACTAACACTGGCACGCGTAATACTTAAATCACTGGCACGCGTAATACTTAAATTGATGTTGAGGGTTTAACAAACTTTCGATCGAGCCTTAATTAAACAAAACACCAGAAAGGAAAAAAAAAAGAATTTCATTGAATTATCTTCTGATCGAGCACAAAATTACCTTGTGGCTCAATTGTGGGAATCATGAGTCTATGTAGGCTATAGATGGTGTGAACCTTGACCGGAGTCTCTTAGTTAAATTCAAGTAAATTCGTAGTTCTAGTCCTAAATTTGGAATTTGTAGACCTAATCACCAAAAATCACTTAAAAAAAAGTACGGGTTTGGCTAACTACAGCTGCAATCACCGTGTAGTCCAATAGGCTTTTTCACTCCGAAAAACCATTCCATGTACATCAATCTCAGTCTTATCAAATTGCAATCGACTACATAGCCCTATGATTGGGGTTAGACACTCAAAGATACAACTTGTGGTCTCAAGCGTAATTCAATAATTTTACATAGGAAACAATTATTTTTAAAAATTTGTTAAAGTAAACATTTTTTT
Source organism: Gaultheria prostrata (assembly GCA_036023075.1). Taxonomy (NCBI): domain Eukaryota; kingdom Viridiplantae; phylum Streptophyta; class Magnoliopsida; order Ericales; family Ericaceae; genus Gaultheria; species Gaultheria prostrata. The sequence goes on along the minus strand of JAXBDA010006082.1, from coordinate 976 downwards.
TTCTTAATGAATGAGTCAGGAATCCAAAATTCTAATGGGGTAAGGGAGGCGTCAGTGTTCACTCAGTTTGAAAAAATGATTTCTGGTTGAATGTGTCATCACGAATCATATTCCTATTTTGGTCTCTTCAGCATGACATTACATTATCGCTATTGTCTCTTCCAAACATTTTAATCATAAAAAGAAGGTATCACATTCCCTTTCCCCCGCAAGATTGCCGCCATCCAAACTGAATCTATAATTCTATAAAATCATTTCCCAAAAATACTCATAGCAAATGACGTGGAAGTCCAAGTCATACGGTGGATGTGGCAAGTGGCAACCAAAACACTGATGCATTTTTTTCGGTTTCCTTCCTATTCATGATTTCATCAGGAAAAACAATCTTTCTTGTTGAGGGGCTGAGGAGTTACAATAAACCTAAACTCAAGGAGGCCATCACAGGCCTTGCCTTTTTCTGCCGGCGACGAATTATTAACCTCAACAGATGTTAAAAACTCCAGATACGAGTCGCCATTTCACATAGGGAGGAAATATACTTCATCGAACTTGTCCATTTCGAGTCATTTACTCCCTCCGTCCCTTTTAAAAAAGTTAGTGGTACATTTGGAATATCCGTTAATAAGTGTGTGTTTGAAAAGTTAGTGGTACATTTTCTATTTTGCCCTTAAAAGTAAATTCCTTTTAAAAAAATTAGTATTTATTATTATATTGATAAGGGTAACTAATGGAAAGTAGATGTAAAAGTTGTAAAGTTGATGTGAGAGAAAAATAGTTGGAATTCTCAGGTAACACACTTAAAAAGCGACGGAGGGAGTATATCATTCTCAATGCTTGCACCATTTGCATGGAATAATTTCGCTCAGATATACCATTCCAAATTCCAACATTTTGTTGGAAACTTTGAACATAACAAAGAGTAGAAGTCTTAAAATTACAAATAAAAGCTGCATTTGGGGATAGCTCCCCAATTATT
>JAXBDA010006081.1:0-21902 GCA_036023075.1 Gaultheria prostrata | reverse complement strand
CGACTACGTACTGCGCGCCCGGCCCTACTCGTGGCCTCTCTAGCTCGGCTCCCCTGTAGGGCATATCCACGTTGTATGGCCGAGCTAGGGCACCTAAGAGGGAGTACGGGTTTTACCCTCTCCATTTTGTATATACATCACAAGCAAGATTTTGGGAAGAGTTTAATCGGAATTTTTTTATTTTCCGCTGCGTTTACCGGCTAAATTCCTTTCAGTTCTTTCTCTCAAAGTACACAATACAAGTAAGGAGTAGATAATTAGCCTCATTTCGTTGTCTAGTTTTTGCTCTAAGTTTCACGCTGCATCTCGGCCGTCTAAAACTGTTTTGGACGGTCCAAATTTTAGAAAGAGTAAGAGAGAAAAAGAGGAAAGAAGAAATCTAAGCCGTCTAAAATACTTTTTGACGGGTGAGATGTTCGCTCGGACACCGCGCATGTGGTACCCTATTTGCACCCAAAATGGTGTTTCAGTCTTTGAGAAAAGAAAAGAACGCACCTGACTGTTTTGGAGAAGACTAAGCGCTCTTCCCATTTTGATGAGAAAAGTTTGGGTGCAAATAGGGTATGGGTGACGTGGTGCCCCCTCGGCGCATCCGAGCCGTCCAAAAATGCATCGGACGGCTTGAAACACACTTTTTTATTTTCTTTTCTAATTTTTGTTAAATCCGGACGGCACTTTCAATCTGGACCGTCCATTGCATTATTGGACGGCCTGGATGTGCCGAGATGGTACCACGTGGTGCCCTCCCCGTACCCAAAATTTTCTCCATTTTGATATTGCTCTTTGCTTGAAGAATTGGTGCAGCACAAGGGTTGATTTTTGCGTTGATTTAATACACTACTAGAGGCCGGGGGCACACGCCATGCGTGTGCAAGTCGAACTTTAGCAAAAAAATATTGCACTGAAGCTTTCAGCTTATCGTTTGATTGCGTGTGCTTCCCATTATATTTTTCGACAAATAAACAACAATAGGCACACGCGATGAATGTGCAAGTTCAATTTCCAAGATACCTCTAAAAAAACGGGCACACGCGATGCGCGAGCAAGTCGAGTTTCCAAGATTATATCTAAAAATAACATGATGCCAAATATTATGAAGCAAAAATAGTTAATTAGAAGCGGAAAGTAAAAAAAATATGCCTTGATTGGATACAACTTCACCATTTCTCCACCATAGGCATTCTAGGTCTGCAAAAAAAATTAACACGGGTACACTATTAGTCATCCAAAGCAACAATATTTTGTTGATGAAATATTGGATCTTTTTTTTGTTGACAACAAACGCAAATCATATTCCACTAAATTAAGAAACCCACACGGAAAGAAGGCACACTATTATCACCCGGCAATGAAAACTTTTTTGGGACAGTAACAACCATTTTCTTTTCTATCCGGCCAATGATATTGTTGGAAGTTTCCTCCACAAAGAATGAATTTAGACAGTGAGTAGTGGTGCACTATAGTTTGGACTATTGGAGCATTATTATGCATAGTGGTGCACTATTAATTGGATATAGTGGTGGCCATTATAGAGCACTTATTGTCTGGCATTAAAGAGCACTGAACAGGTGCTATATGTAGGACATTTCGTGAATTGCATTAGACACACTTGAATACACAGTACACAGAGAGTTCTGATTTGTGGGAGAGAGACAAGCAAGGTTCAGTTCGCCAAGGCGCTCCTCAGAGGTGTTCTGAGGTTCGTGGTCCAGCCGTTTTATCCTGGGAGACAGACGCCGGTTTCAACCTACAACACCCTCGGTAGGCGGCGAATCTGTTTTAAGGAGATCGTGGTTACACGGGACTCGGTTCTCGAATACTCCAATACTGTTTGTATTTCCTACTGATTTACGATTCTGAAATTTTATTTGTAATTCGTATTTTCGTTAATGGAAATTGTTCTCTGGAATATTATGTATTTGCTATAATTTTTCCAACAAGCTTAAAACAGATTTTGATCATGAGATCAGCAAATTTGGATTCCAGAAAACGATTTCTATTCCGTTCTAATGTTTTAATTGCAGAACAGTTTCGGACAAATTTCAAGGGAAAAGGAAAAAAAAAACGTTCGGTTCTTTCGGTTTAGATGTTTATATGCATATATTTATATATATTAGCATATAAAATGGAACCTGATGGGTAGCATCTTCTTTTGATTTCCAATCCGCACGACCGATATGCAGCTCTTAGCGTCTGGAATAAGTCTTTAGTGGTGTGTGTTTGAGCTTCCTGAACAGGAAGAATTGCCGTTGTTCTTTGCTTTGTTTTTTAAAGGGGTTTTCTTGGTTTTGGACGTAAGTCTTCTTTTAAAAAAAAATAGCAGGCTTGTGGGAACCAAAACCCATAAAGTGTTTCCAAAACCCATAAAGTATCTCATAGTATAGTATTATTCTATTACTTTCTGACACTTTGGGCTTAATATTTTAATCTCCCAACACTTGCACATGCGCATGCGCATGGGAAAGAGGACTCTTTGTCTCCTTTTTACATTAATTACTATTTTCGGTTCTTGGTCAGTGGGTTTCATGACCGTTGTTTTTGGGAAAAGAAAACGTGAATCAATGTTTTGATTCTCGGATCAGTGCATGGTATAATGATTTCGGGCAGTGGTCTGAGCAATTTGTTTATCTTTTGATTAAGGCTAAACCTGTTTTTGAACAAAAAGCTCAGTGGGCTGTATTTGGGTTTCGAAATACAAGTGTGCAAATTTTGGTGGACTTTTTATAGTATTATTTGATTCTTACTTCAGTGGGTATTTGAATCATCAAAGCACTAGTTGTTTTATAAAGGCAAATTCTTGGCTGAATTCCTACGGATCAGTAAAGGTTTTATGGAAAGACTTTAGTGTGGTTTTTGTCTTCTATTGTTTATTAACAAAGTTAAACTTTGGTATTTTTAATCCTCTCGGGCAGTACGTTTCAAGGTTGTTATTTTTGGGAAAAGACAACACAGTGTGGGATTTGGAAATTTTATTTCCGTTGTTGGGCTTCGGCCTATGTCAGTCGTGCGCGACTCGACTTTTAAGGTTAAAAAAAAAAAATTGTCTACGGTTTTGGGCAGTCGTGCGCGACTTGGCCTTGGATCATGATATATAAACCGTTGTTGGATGTTAAGTTTAGATTGCATATCTATTCTTATTATCCATATTGTGAAAGTTTATTCACTAATATAAAGTTGATATTTGTTTCAGCGAACAACATGTCGACTGATGCTACTGGGAAAAGCGTTGATGCTGGGACGAGTATTGATGTGCAGACTCCTCCAATTCCGGGAAATGCAGTGAAACCTTCCCCTGGAGTTCCCACGTTTCCAATGGCCCGTGTGGATAAGCCGGGAAAGTTTGGTGGTGGAGCTGATTTTAAGAGATGGCAACAAAAGTTGATGTTCTTTCTCACCACTCTCAATCTAGCATCGTGTTTGACTGAGGATGCCCCAGTTGTTGCTGAGGATGAGACTGATAATCAGAAGCGGATGACACAAGACCTCTGGAAAAACACTAATTATCTGTGCAAAAATTATATTCTTAATTCACTGGAGGACTCTCTGTACTCTGTGTACACTGAGGTAAAGTCTGCTAAGGAACTGTGGGAATCCTTAGACAGGAAGTTCAAGGTTGATGGGGCTGGGTCCAAGAAGTTCCTTGTTGGCCGGTTTCTTGATTTCAAAATGGTGGATGTGCGATCTATCAGTGCACAACTCCACGAGCTTCAGATATTGATGAATGAAATCAAAGCCGAAGGAATGTTGCTGGGTGAACCATTCTTGGTGGCTGCAGTTATCCACAAGCTTCCCGAAACTTGGGAAGGGTTCAGGCACTATCTCATGTTTAAGAACAAGGAGATGACTTTGGAGACTCTATTCTCTAAGCTCCACATGGAGGAGGAGAACCGGACTAGGAACAAAGCTGCCTGGTCTCCTTCTATGGCTAAGGCTAACATTGTGGTACATGGTCAGTCTTCGGGTGTGAAGAAAAACCAACATGACAGGCGTTCTAACAAACGATCTGGCAAACATGTTAGTAAACAGAAGGACAGAGGTGTCAATCTGGGACCAAGAGGTGGTGTTGCCAAAAAGCAGGAAAAGGTCCAGTTTCAGGGGAAATGCTACAATTGTGAAAAATTTGGGCACCGTGCTTCTGATTGCAAGAAGCCATTGAACCCTCGTACTCAAGCACATATAGTAGAGGGTATTGCTGATATGAACCTCTCGGCCATGGTCTCTGAGGTTAACTTGGTGGGTTTAAACCCGCAAGAATGGTGGGTGGACATAGGGGCCACTCGTCACATCTGTTGTGACAAACAGATGTTCTCCACTTTCGAGCCGATTTTAGGCGAGACACTTTTTATGGGGAACTCAGCCACCTCTGCAGTGGCAAGGAAAGGCAAGGTGATTCTGAAGATGACTTCAGAAAAGGAGCTAACCTTGAACAATGTATTGTTCGTGCCCGATATGCGCAAGAATCTGATCTCTGGGTCGCTCTTGAGCAAGCATGGCTTCCGCATTGTATTTGAGGCGGACAGGGTCACTTTGACCAAGAATGGGGAATATGTTGGGAAAGGGTACATGACCGATGGTCTGTTCAAAATGAATGTAATGACTGTTATCCCAAAAATCAATAAAAAGAAGTCCCCAGTTGCTTATTTGCTTGAGTCTTCCATTTTATGGCATGGTAGACTAGGTCATGTTAATTATGATTCTATGCGTAGATTAATTAACTTAGACCATATCCCTGGTTTCCAAATTGATAAAAATCACAAGTGTGAAACTTGTGTTGAGGCGAAGTTAACAAGGTCTTCATTTCAATCGGTTCAAAGAAGTACCGAGCCACTTGGATTAATCCACACCGATGTGTGTGATTTGAAGTATGTCCAAACACCTAGTGGCGACAAGTATTTTATTACTTTTGTCGATGATAGCACTAAGTATTGCTATGTTTACTTGCTGAAAAGCAAGGATGAGGCATTGGAAAAAATTCATTCTTTATAAGAATGAGGTTGAGAATCAACTTAGCAAAAAGATTAAGGTGTTGAGAAGTAACCGAGGTGGTGAATATGAATCACCGTTTGGTGGATTCTGTGCACAACTTGGAATTATCCATCAGACCACTGCACCTTACTCGCCTCAGTAGAACGGAACTGCTGAGCGCAAGAATCGGACCTTAAAGGAAATGATGAATGCTATGTTGGTTAGTTCTGGGTTGCCTCAGAACATGTGGGGTGACGCGGTTCTGTCTGCGAATTATGTCCTCAATAAAGTACCCCTTAAGAACCTGGCCAAAACCCCTTATGAGTCATTCAAAGGTAGTAAGCCTACCTACAAGCACTTACGGGTTTGGGGTTGTCTTGCAAAGGTAGTAATACCTCCTCCTAAGAAGGAGAAAATAGGTATGAAAACCGTTGATTGTGTGTTCATCGGTTATGCACATAATAGTATTGCATATCGGTTTCTTGTGTATGAATCTGGGATATCGGATATTCACAAGAATACCTACATGGAGTCTACGAATGCGTCGTTCTTTGAACACATATTCCCGTGTAGATCCATCGCAGAGTCAAGTTCTGTAAAACGGACTTTGCATCCTGCTAATGATAGAAGTCAAGACCAAGAAGATAAATCGAACGAAGGGCCGAGGGCTAGAACATCAACATCGTTTGGTCCAGACTTTCTAACTTACTTGTTAGAAAGTGAGCCTCGGACATACAAGGAAGCTGTGAGCTGTCCTGAGGGTCCACTTTGGAAAGAGGCTATCAAAAGTGAGATTGACTCCATACTGCAAAACCATACATGGGAACTGGTGGACTTGCCACCAGGCAGTAAGCCTCTTGGTTACAAATGGATCTTCAAGAGGAAGATGAAAGCTGATGGGTCATTAGATAAGTACAAAGCTAGGCTTGTTATCAAAGGATACAGGCAGAAAAAAGGTCTATACTACTTTGATACTTACTCACCAGTCTCAAGGATCACATCAATCCGGATGTTAATTGCGATCGCAGCTTTGCGAAATCCTGAGATACATCAGATGGATGTTAAGACAGCTTTCCTGAATGGAGATTTAGAGGAAGAAATCTACATGGAACAACCCAAGGGTTTTTCTGCCCCTGGGACAGAAGGGAAAGTCTGTAGACTTGTTAGATAACTATATGGTCTAAAACAAGCACCAAAACAATGGCATGAGAAGTTTGACAATGCTGTATTGTCTAACGGCTTCCGGATCAACGAATGTTACAAATGCGTATATGTCAAAGATACTGATGAAGGGTACATCATTTTGAGTCTCTACGTTGACGACATGCTCATTGTTGGTAGTAATGATAAAATTATCCAGTCTACCGAGGATATGTTGAACTCAAAGTTTGACATGAAAGATATGGGGGCTAGCAGATGTGATTCTGGGTGTCAAGATCATCAGAACATCTGGCGGACTAGCGTTGTCTCAGACACACTATGTTGATAAGATTCTTGAGAAATTCAACAAGTCTGACACTAGTATCGCTAGAACTCCTGTGGACGTAAATCTCCACTTATCCAAGAATGGGGGGGGGGGGGGGGAGGCATATCCCAATTGGAGTATTCTCGGATAATCGGGAGTCTAATGTACTTGATGAGTGGTACAAGGCCCGATATAGCTGATCACTGGAAAGCGATAGTCAGATTGCTTCACTATTTGAGATATACTATTGTGATGCGAACTGGATATCAGATATGAAGGACTCAAAATCCACGAGTGGATATGTCTTTGTGCTTGGTGGTACAGCTATTTCTTGGAAATCTTCCAAACAGACGTGTATAGCACGCTCTACGATGGAATTCAACCAAGAATTCTATAAAACCTTTAGACAAAGAATGAATTTAGACAGTGAGTAGTGGTGCACTATAGTTTGGACTATTGGAGCATTTTTATGCATAGTGGTGCACTATTAATTGGATATAGTGGTGGCCATTATAGAGCACTTATTGTCTGGCATTATAGAGCACTCAACAGGTGCTATATGTAGGACATTTCATGAATTGCATTAGACACACTTGAATACACTGTACACAGAGAGTTCTGATTTGTGGGAGAGAGACAGGCAAGGTTCATGTCGCCAAGGCGCTCCTCAGAGGTGTTCTGAGGTTCGTGGTCCAGCCGTTTTATCTTGGGAGACAGACGCCGGTTTCAACCTACAACACTCTCGGTAGGCGGCGAATCTGTTTTAAGGAGACCGTGGTTACACGGGACTCGGTTCTCGAATACTCCAATACTGTTTGTATTTCCTACTGATTTACGATTCTGAAATTTTATTTGTAATTCGTACTTTCGTTAATGGAAATTGTTCTCTGGAATACTATGTATTTGCTATAATTTTTCCATCAAGCTTAAAGTCGAGTCGCACACGACTGACATAGGCCGAAGCCCAACAACGGAAATAAAATTTCCAAATCCCACACTGTGTTGTCTTTTCCCAAAAAAAAAACCCTTGAAACGTACTGCCCGAGAGCATTAAAAATACCAAAGTTTAACTTTGTTAATAAACAATAGAAGACAAAAACCACACTAAAGTCTTTCCATAAAACCTTAACTGATCCGTAGGAATTCAGCCAAGAATTTGCCTTTATAAAACAACTAGTGCTTTGATGATTCAAATACCCACTGAAGTAAGAATCAAATAATACTATAAAAAGTCCACCAAAATTTGCACACTTGTATTTCGAAACCCAAATACAGCCCACTGAGCTTTTTGTTCAAAAACAGGTTTAGCCTTAATCAAAAGATAAACAAATTGCTCAGACCACTGCCCGAAATCATTATACCATGCACTGATCCGAGAATCAAAACATTGATTCACGTTTTCTTTTCCCAAAAACAACGGTCATGAAACCCACTGACCAAGAACCGAAAATAGTAATTAATGTAAAAAGGAGACAAAGAGTCCTCTTTCCCATGCGCATGCGCATGTGCAAGTGTTGGGAGATTAAAATATTAAGCCCAAAGTGTCAGAAAGTAACAGAATAATACTATACTATGAGATACTTTATGGGTTTTGGAAACACTTTATGGGTTTTGGTTCCCACAAGCCTGCTATTTTTTTTAAAAGAAGACTTATGTCCAAAACCAAGAAATTCCCTTTAAAAAACAAAGCAAAGAACAAAGGCAATTCTTCCTGTTCAGGAAGCTGAAACACACACCACTGAAGACTTATTCCAGACACTAGGAGCTGCATATCGGTCGTGCGGATTTGAAATCAAAAGAAGATGCTACCCATCAGGTTCCATTTTATATGCTAATATATATAAATATATGCATATAAACATCTAAACCGAAAGAACCTAACATTTTTTTTTTCCTTTTCCCTTGAAATTTTTCCGAAACTGTTCTGCAATTAAAACATTAGAACGGAACATAAATCGTTTTCTGGAATCCAAATTTGCCGATCTCATGATCAAAATCTGTTTTAAGCTTATTGGAAAAATTATAGCAAATACATAGTAGTTCCAGAGAACAATTTCCATTAACGAAAATACGAATTACAAATAAAATTTCAGAATTGTAAATCAATAGGAAATACAAAACAGTATTGGAGTATTCAAGAACCGAGTCCCGTGTAACCACGGTCTCCTTAAAACAGATTCGCCGCCTACCGAGGGTGTTGTAGGTTGAAACCGGCGTCTGTCTTCCAGGATAAAACGGTTAGACCACGAACCTCAGAACACCTCTGAGGAGCGCCTTGGCGAACTGAACCTTGCCTGTCTCTCTCCCACAAATCAGAACTCTCTGTGTATTGTGTATTCAAGTGTGTCTAATGCAATTCACGACATGTCCTACATATAACACCTGTTGAGTGCTCTATAATGCCAGACAATAAGTGCTCTATAATGGCCTCCACTATATCCAATTAATAGTGCACCAATATGCATAATAATGCTCCAATAGTCCAAACTATAGTGCACCACTACTCACTGTCTAAATTCATTCTTTGTGGAGGAAACTTCCAACAATAGTCTAATGTACTTGATGAGTGGTACAAGGCCCGATATAGCTTACTCGGTGAGCAGACTGAGTAGATACACGAGTAATCTAGGGCATGATCACTGGAAAGCGATAGTCAGAGTGTTTCGCTATTTGAGATATACTCGTGAGTTGGGACTGCACTACACAAGATATCCAGCTGTACTAGAAGGGTCTGTGATGCGAAGTGGATATCAGATATGAAGGACTCAAAATCCACGAGTGGATATGTCTTTGTGCTTGGTGGGGCAGCTATTTCTTGGAAATCTTCCAAACAGACGTGTATAGCACGCTCTACGATGGAATATGAGTTTATTGCTTTAGATAAAGCAGCAGAAGAGGCCGAATGGCTACGCCAATTCCTGGAAGATGTTCCGAGATGGTCGAAACCTGTGCCAACAGTTGCTATACATTGTGATAGTTAATCTGCGATTGGTAGAGCACAGAGTAAAATATACAATGGTAAGTCGAGACATATACGTCGTAGACATAATTCAATTAGGCAGCTACTCTCTAGTGGGGTTGTGACAATTGACTATGTGAGGTCAAAGGACAATATCGCGGATCCGCTTACCAAAGGGTTAACCTGAGAGCTAGTTGGGCAAGCATCGAAGGGAATGGGTCTAAAGCCTATGATAGAGATAGGTATCGTGACGAATTATAGCAAATAAAGTCGAGAAGGAAATTATCCGTTGTCTCTCTCTCCGGGTCAGCACAATAGTCTGCATTAGTATGTCTGCTAATTTCATTCATTGGGGGGGGGGGGGGATTGTTGGAAGTTTCCTCCACAAAGAATGAATTTAGATAGTGAGTAGTGGTGCACTATAGTTTGTACTATTGGAGCATTATTATGCATAGTGGTGCACTATTAATTGGATATAGTGGTGGCCATTATAGAGCACTTATTGTCTGGCAATATAGAGCACTCAACAGGTGCTATATGTAGGACATTTCGTGAATTGCATTAGACACACTTGAATACACAGCACAAAGAGAGTTCTGATTTGTGGGAGAGAGACAGGCAAGGTTCAGTTCGCCAAGGCGCTCCTCAGAGGTGTTCTGAGGTTCGTGGTCCAACCGTTTTATCCAGGGAGACAGACGCCGGTTTCAACCTACAACACCCTCGGTAGGCGGCGAATCTGTTTTAAGGAGACTGTGGTTACACGGGACTCGGTTCTCGAATACTCCAATACTGTTTGTATTTCCTACTGATTTACGATTCTGAAATTTTATTTGTAATTCGTATTTTCGTTAATGGAAATTGTTTTCTGGAATACTATGCATTTGCTATAATTTTTCCAACAGATATTTCCTCCCTCCAAAGCAAAATGTCGATCTATTTTGCAAAGAGGAAGGGAGAAAATCCCTGAAGAGAAGAAAATGATCTCCAGTTCAAAAAAAGGCAAATAAACTAATCTTTTAATGGTGGTGGGTAAAAAATTAAAACAATTTGAGAGGCGTGTGAAACAGCTTAGACCTCTGTATCTTGAGAATTAGAGATATAAAATTAAACACCAAAAGATCACAATTAAAGGAAGAACAAAGCATAAGCTAAATGCAAAAAAAAAAAGCATAAGCATAAACTAAATACTAAGGCTCCGTTTGTTTCGGGCGGAAAACGTTTTCTGGAAAACTTTTTCCATGGAAAACGTTTTCTAGTGTTTGGGTGTGAGATGAAAATGTTTTCTGGTGTTTGGTTGACATGGAAAATCACTAAAATTGACAAAATAACCAAAATATTTATATAGAAATAGAAATTGTGCCCATACTATATAAATGATCAAAATCCAACATAACCTATGCAAATGACATAAATACCCTTGTAGTATAGAAACAAAATCCAAGGGACTCACAAACAATAAACAAAGAAGAAGTTCCTCTCACATGTCTTAACAAGCATAAATACTCCTAACAAATATAATTCTTCAACGGAAAAAACTATCTATTCCTCCTTGCAATATAATCTGCCCACATGGCATCACTAATCTCATCCCTTTTGCTAACCCATTCTCTATTCTCTTCTTGAACTTCCCTTTTTGTTTGTTGGACTCTAGGATTTGGATTTCTAGCCATCTCATCAATTACTTCTTCCATAATAGTATCCACAGGATCGACCCCCTTTACATAATTATGAAGGACGCAACATGCTAGGACCACATCCACTTGTGTCTTGAAGGACCAAAACGGTTTTGCATCTATAACACTAAAGCGTTTCTTCAAAACTCCAAAGCACCTTTCAACAGTAGATCGCAAGGAAGAGTGACGAAGATTGAATAACTCTCTTTTATTTTCAGGAGGATGGTTACCAAATTCTTTTAAATGGTATCGAGTACCACGATATGGGGAGATAATTCCTCTTCGAACCCTATACCCAGCATCTCCAAAATAATATTTTCCTGCAATATAACAATGAAATTAGAAACACTAGCAAATGATACTAATACCAACGGAAGTTGAAAACTCAGCAGAATTTGGAAACCAGTTCAAACTCGAAGGAATCTATTACCTGGAAGAAGAAATCTCACAATAATAAGCATCCAAAGACCCAAAAACGCCACCAAAACTGAAAAAGAAGAGAGAAAAATTACTCTATACCGTAGATTAGTCTGTGAACGATCTTGATGGGGGACTTCGATCTTGACGGCGCTCACTCTTGAGAGTGTGTTCTGGTCCCGGAGAGTGGCTGGAATTACGATGAGAGAGAGAGAGAGAGAGAGAGAGAGAGATGAGGTAGAGAGAGATTGCTGAAGAAATCTCGCTATTCAGTTTCGTATTCTTGCAAGTCGGGGACCTTCAGAAATTGGATGTGTTTTGAGTCACACCTGGAAAATGTTTTCCGGCTGTTTTTTTGGGAAATCACTTTCCACCATATAAGGGTTGGTTTTCCATTGACTAAGAAAACATTTTCCGTTGACTTAAGTTTTCCATTTTACCAAACACCAGAAAACATTTTCTGTGGAAAAAGTTTTCCTAGAAAACGTTTTCCGCCCGAAACAAACGGAGCCTAAACACCATGTGTAGGCATTTGGCAACATGTGTCTTCTCGATAGTTGGTAAAAACAATGGAGAGGAGGACTTGCCTTGGTGGTTGTCAGAAAATTTGGAAGCACTGTTATTGTTCTCTTTTGGCTTTGATAGCAGTTTTTTTTTTTTTTTTTTTTTGCGTGGAAGAGTTCGTAACGTGGGAAATTAAAAGAAGGAGAGAGAGAGATCCACCCAGAGGAAGCCTGACAAAAAGAAAGAAAACCTTCTCTCAGGGGGCTTTGCTTTTGAGAGAGAGAGACAAAGGTGCTCTGGTTTTTCACTTTTTCTGTGGTGAAAGTGAAATCTATTTTCGGAATGGTATAGGGTTAGGGCCTAAGGGGCAGTCATTGTTTGTATCAGACAAAAGAGGGAGAGGGGGAGCGTAGGAGAGAGGGGGAGAGAGGAAGAATTTCCATAACTGCATAAAAAAATAGAACTGCAAGTGACAGTTTTTTTCCGTGTAAGAAATTTGTGGGGGACGGCAGTTGGGGGTGGAGGAGCAGTTGTTTAAGGCTTCAAGCAGGTTTTTTTCTTCTGGCTTAGCAATTTTTTTTTCAGGGGTAAAAGAGGAAATCACTTTTGTGGCAGACTTCAAAATTGGGTTACATCAAACTGGTGCTCCCCTTTATATATTAGAATAGATTCCCTCTCCAATTTCGGCAGCCTGTTCCGGATGGGCTGGCAACTGTTCTCCGTTTTTGGGCTCCCTATTTTAGCTGTGTTGAAGGATCATCTATTTCTCGAGAGATCCTTGTACCTCTTTCTGAACTCATTTATAATTTCGTTGATATTAAATCGGACTTTAAAAAAATTTAAAATAAATTTTAAAATAAAATTTACCATAAACAAAAATTTGAACTTCGATCCCTCTATTTTTGGGAATCACATAAAAAATCGGTTGTGCCTCGTAAAAATGGGACCAGAGACTCTGTTGTACCTATGGGATGGCATGGCCATGCCAACTCCCAAAACTACATCGTTTTGGGAGTTTTAAGGGGGTTCTTAACTGTGTTGCTAAAAATCCGTTTGGTATTTATTTGATTTATTGATTTTTTTTACCCAGAAAAATGGTTGAAGTTGCTCATTATTTTCAAAATGCTTTTCTATGGGTTCCAACAAAAAATTGCTCGATTCGATGTCGATAAACGTTTTTTCAGAATTCGTAGGATGCCCCTTCCGACATCGGATTGAGCTAATTTTTTGCATGAACGCATAAATTTTTTTTGAAGATTAATGAGCGGTTTGAATCATCTCAGTGAAATTTGAGGTGGGCCTAAAAAATTAATGAATCAAAGGTGTGGCAGGCGGAGCTTTAGTAACACACTTAGGCAGGGAGGCCAGAAGCGAATCCCTTGAATGAGGCCTACGCTGCATATTTTTTCCGTCAAAAACTTTTAAGGTCATAAGATAGTAGAAAACTTACTTGATAGAGGTGGAGAGTTGGAGATCGTGAAAGGGCCTTAAGGTACGCAACGTATTTTTCCCGTCGAGAGTTCAGTGTTGCTTATGTTTTCCACCGTTTGGTTGTTTCAAGTTAATTACTTTCCCTAATTTTCCCATTGGGCCTAATATATATAGATACTATATATGTAGAGGTCCTAAAAATTTAGAGGCCTTATTTTTTAGCATTTTTTAGAGGCCAGAATCCCATGCTTCTCTTGCCTTTCCTATGAGCTGGCTCTGCTTAGGAGCCCCCTTAAAAGTTAAAACCCCCCCAAACTACGTAATTTTGGGAGTTCAGGGCCTTCCCATGGGGACAACAGAGTCCCTTGTTCCTCCAAATTCTATTCACGGCATTATGAAAATCAGGCGATGCCCTCAAACATTACTCTCAGACAAAAAAGAAGGCATGAAACATGAAACAACGTTGTTTTGTTTAAAATATGGGTACACAAGAAAACCGATATAACCGCTAAACCGATCCGATCTGGATCAAACCGTTCTATTTCGTTAGGTTATGTGGTTCATTGGTCTGGTCATGGTTCTGAAAAAATAGGACCCGGTAATTATGGTTCAATTACAGGTTCTTAATTTAAGAAACACAGTTAGAATCAAACCGGACCGTATAATGTCTACATATATTTATATATTTACACGTGTACATAATTATGTATCTTGATTTGGTAAGTTAATAATTTTTTTTCTACAATAAGATATTTTCTATGTCTTTTAAGTAGAGTAGAAATCTATTTTGTTGGAAAGTCTTTAATATATTACTATAACTATTTGACCCTACTAATACCAATTTTCAATTTCAAACAATCTATTGATTTCATGTGATGTGAAAAAGTGTTCCAATGCTGATCGGGTAGAACCAGAATTGAACCAAAACAAAACCGGTCCGGTTTTGCGGTTTGGATCTGGACAGGTTCTAAACTTATAGATTGGTTAGGTTTTGGTTCTTAATTTTCTAGGACCGGTCGAAATGGTCCGGTTACTGAATTTCTAGAGAACCGGTCCAATCCGGATCGTGTGCACCCCTAATTTAAAAGAGCAAAAGGGTGAGGCACCATTCCTCTAAGGAGATTTTTAAGTTTTTTGAATTTTTTTTTTACTCTTCATGCTTTCGAGACATATAATTTCCTCATATACATTAATTAAAATGCCCAAAAAGGAAATAGTTAGATGTTTATGGGTTAACCGTAGTTATCATTTTTTGCGAATTTCAAAAATTAGGACGATCTTGGTCAACCATTGTCTCATGATTTGCCTGTCTTGATTTTTAATTTCACGTAGGCTAAGTTTTAACTAAAAATACTGTTAAAAAAAAAAAAACTAATCTTTCCATTGTGGTAAAAAGTGTATATTGTTTCCTCTAAATGTTAAATCAGTTGATGTATATGAGGAGAACGACTTATAGGAAAATGCAAAAAAATTCGCTAAAATACCAAAAATATCATTGTGGAAACTAGCCGTAATCTCTAAGGTGCCATCAAATAATCTTTCACCAAACGGGTCCTTATTAGTTAATACGCCATCACGGCACGGGAATGGAGCATCTTCAGCAGTCCCTAGCCATTTTGGCTAGGAAATATGTCGCATTCTAGTTTAGCTAGCCGTCAAATATTTGAGCACCCCCAATAGCCTAGATATTTTGGTTATTTAAATCATACTTTCTCCGTCATTTTTTAAGTGTGTTGCCTCGTAATTCCAACTTATTTTCTCTCACATCAACTTTTACATCTGCTTTCCATTACTTACCGTTAGCAATATAATAATACCCACTAACTTTTCAAAAAGGAATCTATTTTTAAGGGCAAAATAGAAAATGTACCCACTAACTTTTCAAAACACACACTTATTAAGGGACAACCCAAAATGGAAAGTTAAATACTACTCCCTTCGTCCCTTTTTAAGTGTGTTACCTCGTAATTCAAACTTATTTTCTCTCACATCAACTTTTACATTTACTTTCTACTACTTACCCTTATCAATATAATAATACTCACTAACTTTTTAAAAAAGAATCTACTTTTAAAGGCAAAATAGGAAATGTACGAACTAACTTTTAAAAACACACACTTATTAAGGGATAACCCAAAATGGAAATGTCTACACTATAAAAGGGACGGAGGGAGTATTAATATAGTATGTAGTTTTTCATTTTGGGTTGTCCCTTAATAATTGTGTAGTTTGAAAAGTTAATGGGTAAAAGTTTGTAAAATTATTATTCTAACCTTTTGAAAAGTTAGTGGGTAAATAGTTAATGGATAAAATGCACTTCGGATTCGCTGTCCTTATTTGGTGTCCCACCCCTTACTGCTGCCATGTGGCACATAAAAACCCTTTAGTTTTTTGTTTGTTTTTTAACGGGAAAACTCATTACTGTTAGAATACACCTCGTTAATACTATACCTTTCTCTGTTAACCAAATGGCCTAGCTTTTTCACGGAAACGGGGTGAGTGTTGTGCACTTGGGTGCTATGCACCCCTCAGCCGTCTGATTGTGTAGTTGACGGTCCGGATGTGTTTTGATTTTTAATCGATAAAAGTAAATCAAAATTAAATTAAAATTGCCGAATACATCCAGGCCGTCCAAAACATGATTGAACGGCCGAGAAGTGCATAGCACCCAGGTTTTCACCTCCTTTTCGGAAAAAAACAAATGCCCTTTCACTCTCTTTTTTGTTGTTTATTCTTTGGACAGTCCTTTCACTCTAAAGTTCCATTTTTTTTTTAGAGTAAATCAAAGATGATTTAATTTCCTGTACACGTGTACTAATTTTTTTACTCCAAACACGTATCGGGCAAATCAAGAGTTTAAACGTGTTCTGGGCTATAAAACCAATTTCATTTTCACTCAAAGTACCATTTTGCTTTGTTGATAAAGAAAAAAAGAGAGGAGAAAAACTTGCTTCAAAGCATTACTGGACAATAAAAATTATTGTTATTGTTCAACTTGTAGGGCTCGTCGAATGCATGAGTGTTTGCAAATAAATATTTTGATCAAACATCAATAAACACATAAGTTAATTATTTAAAGTGAATGATTAAAGTTCACACATTTATCCTAAAATCGCACATTTATATATATTTTTAAAAAGGAGGTGAAAAGGCCGGGCCCTTTGGTTAACAGAGAAAGGTATAGTATAACGGAGAAGTGGAGTCTAACGGTAAAGGGCTTTTCCCTTTGGAAAAAAAAAAGCACAAAAAACTAAAGGATTCTTAATGCGCCACATGGCAGTACTAGGGGGGTAGGACACCAAAGGGGAACACCAAATAGGGACAACAGATCCGGAGTGGATAAAGTGGAGGATAATTTTGGAAAGTGGAGGTAAAAATTGATGTGAAAAGTGGAAGGTGAAGATAAAGTTGATGTGAAAGGTGTAATGATGATATTTTTTTAATAAATTGGATCGAAGTCACACACTTAAAAAGGGACGGATGATGTATTTTTTAATTCATTTTTGTATGGCAATAGAATAAGGAGCAACGGTATAATGTTTTACCACACAAAAACGGCAAATAAAGAAGCATAACTGGTTCTTGTATGCCACATTCACGGAAGATGGGGTGCTGTGCGATTCCCGATGTGCATCAAAATGACGCCGTTTTGATGCACATCTGGGTCACCAAATCCACTAGCAATGGGCTCTGTTTGGGGGATGAAAAATCCATTTTTCTGCTTTGTGCCAAAAACATCCAAAACGCAGCGTTGTCTACTTCTCTCCCATTTTCCCTCCCTCATCAACTATTTCTCCATCAACGAATCTGCTGTTTTGCGATCCACCACCACTGTTGCTAGTTCTTGAAAGGTATAGTTTTTCTTCTTCTCTCCTTCTCTCTCCCTCTCCTACTCTGATTTTTCTCAATAATATTCATCACTCATGTACACACCCATTAATTTCCTCCTCCAACCCATTTTCCTACATGGGTTTTCTGGTTCATTGCACCTGGTTTTGTTATTTTCTCTCTTAATCTCATGGGTATGTACGAAAATCATAAAAACTCCCAATGAAGGGCCAAAACAGAGTAATTACAGGAAAATAAGATTTTCCTTCTACAATCAAGCTCTGTTCTGTTGCTAGGGTCTTTCACCTGTTAATTAGAGTTTTAACACAGACCTATGAGGGCACTTTACTGCAGGCTAATCAGAGTTCTAACATTTGGGAAGTGAAAGCTCACAAGGGAAGACCAGGCCACATATAAGAACTTCCCCACGAAGGACCAGTTTGCCGTTTTGCAGAAAGGAATAGAAAGATGTTGCTTGCTGGACACGGGCACGCGGACAAGATATATGAGTTACCCAATTACCTAGGCATATAAGCTATTCAAATCACAATAATAAGGTTTAGTATCAAAATACTCTGCCTAAAGAGGCTGCAATTTCTCATGTATTCAATGGATACCGCTAACAACTAACACTTCTTGCATCTCTAAAAAATAAAAGGATACCACTCCGATGTTCACATCTGATTGTTTTCCTAGCAAGAATGAGTACAGTAAAATATATCGAATTTTCATTTGAATACAATCTTACGATTTTTGGGGCCTCGCTAATAGATGTAGATTGGTTTTTCAGAGATTAACCGAAGTGAAAGTGTGTATCAGTTGACCCGAACACGTTAAGTGGTTCTTTCAATCAAAGTACACAAACAAAAGGAGTAGAAAATTATGCCTCATTCCGTGTCTAGTTTTTGCTCTGAGTTTCACGTTGCCACGCTGCATCTTCCAATTGGGCCACGTCATTAACCACCTTAACTGCCCTATTCAACAGAAGAATTGGTGCAGCACAAGGTTTGATTTTCGCGTTGATTTGTGCTCCATTTCCTCTCTAATTTCAGCAGCTTGTTCCGGAACTTTGAGGCTGTTTGTTCTCCGTTTTTGGGCTCCTTATGTCAGCTGTGTTGAAGGATTTGGATCATCTGGCGTAATATCTTTGTACTTCATTGTGAACTCATTTGTAATTTGTTGATATTAAATTGGACTTCGATCTCTTAGATGTACCTCTGTTTTGGGGAACCACCTAAAAAATCGCTTGTGTCTCGTTTCGCTTGTAATTTGCACATTTCAAATTTTATTCACGGCACTAAGAAGCAATCAAATAATCTTTCACCAAACGGGTCCTTATTAGTTATTACGCCGTCACGACACGGGAACTAGAGCATCTCCAGCACCAGCAGTCCCCAGCTATTTTCGGTTGAAAATTTGTCACATACTACTTTAGCTAGCCATCAAATGTTTAAGCTCCCCATTTGCCTAGACATTTTGGTTATTCAAATCATAATAACATTTATTAATTCATTTTTTGTATTGCAATGGAATAAAGAGCAGAGGTATAATGTTGTACCACACAAAACGGTAAACGCAGAAGCATAGTTCTTGTATGCCCACATTCATTAGCTGGATCAAACAAGTATAACAAGAAAATCAAAAGGAATAGAAAGATGTTGCTTGCTCTTCTATTAAGAATGCAAAATTAACAGTTGGACACGGACACAGCGGAAAGAAGTATTTCAATGATTGATATCCCCCAAAACATAGTAAAAATAGGCAATAATGGGACACAAGCAACAGTATTTCAACAAGGAACAGAAACAGATGCAAGAGAGTATGTGCAGAAGCAAAGAAAACAGCAAATGCAGAAGCATAAACCAAAAACCTGCTATTAAGACACACCTCAATACCAGAGAAGCCAAACCCAGATCCTACTACGGTACTATCTCAGATATCTGAAAGAACCCACACCAAACCCCACCATTTCATGCTTTTGGACCAAGTCTCCCCAGCAAACAAGCATTGAACCAACAAATGATTTGCAGATTCAACAAACAACCCACAAAATGGAACCCTCCCTATGATATGCAGTTTGTAAAAATCTGCAATGAAACCGGACTATGATATGCAGAATGCAAGGACCTCTTTTTATAAGTAATTAATTATATTAGAAACAAGGCATTAAGGGAATGTCGCCCATGTACAAAAAAGGCCCGGCCCAGACAAAAAGACCTACGCACTACCATAAGAACAAAAAAGTTCAAACCAATCTTTGAATTGGTCAAGAATAGGATTACGTTCCCTCTTGTCCCAACTATACAAGTCACAAAGCAAAAAACTTATGATTCTGAACTGGATCGCAAGAACCTACAATGTTTGACAAAGTGACAAGACACGACACAGAAGAACTTCCACCAAAGGTCACCTTCACCCCATAGGCCCCTTTGTCCATCAATTATTGAACAGATCCACAAACGATACGGATTAAGATATCGAAGATACATGTAAATGAAAATCTCTCTCAACTTCTCATACCAAAAACAATCAAGACTAAAGTTTTGTGGTATATAGAAGTGGGGTTCAACAAAATTTGCAAACAAAAAGCTTGCGAATATTCTGTTCAAACTTTAATGCCCATTGCAAATCATCACTATCCGTTTTTGAATCTCACAAACAATTGGAAAATGACACTGAAAATCTGTTTGGCTGAGTTAAGCAGAGTTGTTTTCCAAAACTGTTTTGACATGATTCCATAAGAACATCCATTATTAGGAAATTCCATAAAAGAATGCCCAGAAGCAGAAGGTCAACAAATTTTGAAGGAAGACAAGCGGCTCTGAGTCCCCATAATTCCTCATACTCAATTTGTCAATCTTGGTAATCAAATAATGGTATATATTCATTTGCCTAATTTGCACAAAAGCATTATGGGAAGGTACATCAGATGAGTGCAGGGAAAACAATAAACCCTCACATTAAACAATCCAAATTGTATGTTCTCCAATTTCATAACCAAGTTGGTATTTGATGAACAAATTGTATAAAAGCAGAATCACCAGATGGTCCAAATCTATGGAATCACCAAGTGGTTCAAATCTATGGTATATTTTATGATATGTAATATCGAGAGGAGGGGGAATGATAAACGATGGAGAGAGAGAGAGGAGAAAGCGTTCGCAATGCACTAGCCCTGGTAAGTTCTAGGTGATGAAATTTGGGGGTTAGCCTAGCCATTTTAGCTAATACCCAGTTTTGCATCGTTGGAGATGCTCTTAGCATGTCGTGATCATCTTTGACACACGACCACGGACTTTATTTATCGGCAGTTACATGCCACGTGGCATTTGTAGAATCTTCTTCTTCTTCTTTTTTAATCTGGGAAAACACACCTAAGCAGGAGCCGTTGTGGACTTCAAACCAATTTTTGATTGGCTTGCTCAAAACCAATCACACTAAAGTCAATGAAATCCGCCATATTCAAACATTAAAAAGAGCAAAAAAAATTATAAAAGGTAATGACTTTTCACCACCCACCCTCTTACGATCACACTTAATATTTTTTTTTTAAGTACTTCAAAATTACATTAATACAACCACTCTAAGACTAATTTTGAATTCCAGTTATAAAAAAATAGAATGTAGAAATCATCTTCAAATAAAAATGGATTCGTATGAAAATAAAAAAATCTGCCACAATTTATTATATTCACAGCAATGGCATGGAGAAAATAGAATACAATGAAATAATCCCAATACGCAGGAGACTGAAACATAACCAACAGAAAAACTCAGATCATCAATATCCAAAACAAAATCCATCATCGAATTCTATCCAATAATATGTCTAATCCTATACTATAATATGTATAGCAATCATCATCAACTGACGCCCTTAAACTACCAATCGAATCCACACTTGGTAGTTTGGAAAGTACCGGACGACGCTTTCCCATTGGAATCCAACGGCACCTTCAAATCGCACTCGATCTTCGGCTTAAATCTGGGAGTCTTAACCGCACGCAACTTGAATCGAACGCGAAGATAAAGCTTCACATCGATACTGTAAATCCCCGAACCTTTCTCCGAATTGTAATTCGAAACATCATTCACCACAATATTCTGCCCCTGGAACACCAAATTCAGCTCCGTGGTGTTCTTCTTCCCCTGGTAAAACCGCGGCAGGGTATCGACGTCGAAACGCTGGCCGCCGTAAAACGCCCGGGCCTCGATTCTGTCGTAGTAGATCCCGATGTGCTTGTTAGGGTTTCGGATGGTGAGGTTCAGATCCAGATCGTAGTAGAGAGTGTTACCGGTGGTGTTGGTGGTGTCGAGGTTGAATTGGGTGAGGGTGGCGTCGGTGACGTGGAACTTGACCCTGGTTGGGCGGAAGGCGAGCCAGAAGAGGAAGACGATGAGGCCGAGGGTGAGGAGTACGGAGAAGAGGATCTTGAAGAGGCAGTTGAAGAGGCAGCCGAAGAGGCAGCTTAAGGGGTTGCAGCTGCTGCCGCGTCCAGGGCGGTGGTAGGATTTCGACGGTGGTGGGATTGAAGGGCCGTAGTAGGCTCCGTTCAAGTGGGGTTGCTTAGGGCTCGACATGATTGAAGAGAGAGAGAGATTTGTGGGTGATGAAGGAGTGAATGTGTTTTGTGTTGTGGGAGAAATATCTGTATATATA
>JAXBDA010006080.1:0-21905 GCA_036023075.1 Gaultheria prostrata | reverse complement strand
GGGGGGCGCATGCATAAAGGTAATGAGCGGAAAATTCACTGGGCTAGTTGGGCAAAGTTAATGGAGAAGAAGTCTAGTGGGGGTTTTGGTTTTCGCGATTCAGAATCCTTTAACCTGGCTATGTGGCCAAGCAAGGGTGGCGATTGATTAATGGTCCTGATAGTCTGTTGAGGGATGTCCTGAAAGCAAAATACTACAAGAATTCTTCGTTTTTACATGCAAAATTGGGCACCAATCTGTCATGGGGTTGGCGTAGTATTTTAGCTGGAAGGAAGGTGTTCGAAGAGGGGCGATGATGGCGAATTGGTGACTGGAAATCTGTGGGCATATCGGACAAGTGGCTGCCAAGATCTGGTGGTTTCAGGCCTCAAGCTCTGGAGACGGATGAGGCGGTTCATATGGTGCAGCACATTATAGATTCGAATTTGGAATAGTGGAAACGGGATGTGATTGTGGAGTAATTCTGTCCAGAGGATGCCCAGATGGTCCTTCAAGTGCCTTTAGCGGTTTCAGGTGTTCCTGACAAACTTATTTGGCTTTTTAATTCCAACGGGCTTTAGTCCGTTAAGTCGGGATACGAGATAGCTTTTGCGCAAAAAAGGAATGGGGTTGTTGGAGTAAATGGATGGGGAGAGAGCAGTTCCAGAGATGAAAAGAAGGTTTTTTTGGAAGAATGTGTGGAGCGCAGGGGTTCCAGGAAAAATTTAACATTTTTCATGGAAGTGCATATCAGATATCGTGCCTGTTTGCGAAAATCTCCAGCACCGGAAAGTAGATGTGGAGGCGAATTGTCCAGTCTACAGTGGAGAGGTAGAGTCCGGAATGCATTTATTTACAATGTGCCCATATGCGAGAGCTGTTAGGTTTTCTTCACCAATGGGTTTATGTTCAGAGCGACTGGATCAATGGTCTTTCATGCATTGGTGGGCGGAGCTTATGAAGAAGGTAGCATCGGCGGAGGATAGAGGTTAGGGATTGGCAATGGCGGCTTTTCTCTTATGTGAAATTTGGAAGGGCAGGAACAAGACCTGTTTTGAGAGGGGACAGTCAGACCCAGGGGTCATAGTTCAACGTTCAGTCCGGGGGGTCACTGAGTATTGGGAAGCGCTGGAAAAAAAAATGGGGGAGAGCTTTGATCAGCTGAATAGGAGTACGACGAGTGGAAATTGTCATTAGGTCCCTCCTCTAGCAGGTGCTCTCAAAATAAATTTTGATGGTGCGTTTGTGGCTAGCAGGAAACAAGGAGGTGTTGGGATAGTGGTGAGGGATGATTGTGGCGGTTTGTGATGGCTAGGTCTGGTCCGATGGTAAAAGCCTTGGTGCTCCGTGAGGCTATGGATCTTGCTTCTAACAGGGTCGGCCCTGGGCATAAGCCAACCAAGCTGCTGCTTGGGGCCTCCAAATTTTGGGCCCAAAATAGGGCCCCTGTTTTCGTAGATTACGAGACGTAGCTTAGCGGAAAGGCAGCTGCTTGTTGAACCTGAGGTCCCCGTTTCGAGTCTTATTGAGTAATTTGTTCATGCCTTTCTTTTTGCCTTGCAAAGAAAACTTCTTTCTCTCCTTTATTTTCTTTTTGGGTTCAACACTTTCCTTTCTTCTTCTTTGTTATTTTCAGTAGAGAAGCTTCATTCATTTTTCATTTTTCCCGGGATTGAATATTGTCAAAATATAAAGCAAAAAACATTATAGTTTGAACTTATAAAGTTTTTTTTTTTTGTGACTCTCCTTTTATCTTCATTAGCACTTTTTTTTTGCCTTTATTTATATATAACTAACCCTCAATCTATTGTTTCTAACTAATTATTCACAAACGAAAGGACAAATAATTAATTTTTCATAGATACGGCAATATAGGGAGAGTGCAACAGGATGAAAAAGAGTTCAAAAATTATTAGCCAGTATACCTTTGCATTTATCTATAAATACTTAGTAGGGCCCCATAGTATGATATAGCTTAGGGCCTGAAAATATTCAGGGCCGGCCCTGCTTCTAAGCAAGGCTTCGGGACTGTCATCTTCGAGGGAGATTCAAAAGTGCTAGTGGACATGGTTAATGGTACTACACAGGTGAGTCATGAAGTGGAGGTGATAGTTCAAGACATAATCATGAAGCGAGAAGGGTTGGCTCCAAATTTCACCATTACCGGCATTTGTGAAATGCCGGAGAAGGGCATTACCGGCATTTTTTTAAGCATTACCGGCATTTATTGCATATGCCGTCCATACACGTGTCGTTTATGCTAATAAATGCCGGGAAAAGTCTCCACAAATGCCGGGAATAGTCGCCACTATTTGCGGCATTTGAGAAATGCCGGGAAAGCTTTTGACCCTATTTGGGGAAAAAAAAAAAAAAAGGCACGTGGCGGCCACATGACACCCGCGTAGCGCTGCCGTGGCACACACGTGGCGCCCATGTGTGGGGGCAAAATCGTGGAGAATTGCTCTCCCTAGGATTCGAACCCGCAACATTTGCCTCCTTGCGCGCGCACGCAACCAACTGAGCTAGCCCACATTTGGTTACCAAATGACAAATAAAAATATTTATAGTATAACACTTTTTCCGGCACTTTTAGAAAAAATGCCGGGAATAATACTTTTACCTGCATTTTTTGTAAAAGTAACTTTTTCCAGCATTTGTTGAAATTCCGGAAAAAAAAAATGCCGGAAATGGCCTATTTTCTTATAGTGATGTACATAAAAATTTCCTGAAGTTGCCACTGTATACGAGAAAGTTCCACATAGGAAACAAAACTTCTATAAACAGAAAACCAACACCACCTAACAATGGGTAAAACCAACCAAAAGGAAAATTAAAAACAGAAAATAAAAGCCAAAAATAACTCCATAAAGCCATGAATCAGCCCCGTTCATCAACCACCGGTGGTAACGGGCCGGCTTTCGTTTGAGTAGGATTGCTACATCACTGCAGTTTGTAAATTTGAATAGCATCTGTAGAGATGCGTACCATTTATGTAGGACATCATTTCACAGAGAATCAAGAATCTGTTCTATACTTCTATATACGGAGTAATTTATGTATATCCAATTTTATGAGTTAATTATGAATCAATAAGGGCATAATTGTCCACTAAGACATTATTATGACCAAATATAGGAACTCCACTATTATCATAATTTATCCGGTCCACCCTCCAAAATACTCCCCCGTCCCAATTTGTTTGATTATTTTCGATATTCGTGTCATTTTTCAATTTCTTATATGTATTTCCTACTATAATGTTTTTCATGAGTATGAAAACTTTGGATCTACAGTATAAAACAAGATTTGTATTGCTATTTTTTTTAGATCCATATTAAAATGTATAAGAACTTGAAAACTGGCAGGAACATCGAAAATAGACAAACAAAATAAGACGGATGGAGTAACACAATTCCAACCATCATCCAATCAACAAGGCAACAAAACCCATGTACACAATCAAATGTGATCATCCAACAATAGACAATATGGTCTATTTAGGGTTGGAACTTTGGCGGCGGTGGTGGAGTATATTTTGCTCTTGGCTTAGGGTTAGGTTTAGGGTTTTCTAGGGGTTGGGCCTAGCCCATTTATTTGGGCTAGGTTTTTTTTGTACTTTATTGTTGTATCTAGGCTTTGTAGGCCTTCGTGTGTAATATTCAATGTTTTATCGGAACTTTCAACCCCATGAGTGTAAGGGCTTAGGCCTTTCGATGCTCCAACCTTTGATTCGATCTTGTTCTCTCGCTTGATGTAACCTTTGTCGAGCTTCTTCAATAATTTTGTTGCCGATAAAATAAAAAAAAATAAAATAAAATAAAACCAGACAATATGGTCAATGAGATCATCATATTTTAAGATACTCACCCAAACATTTGCACCAACGGAGAAAACAAAACACAAAAAAAAATATTCAAAAATATATATATTTAGTCAATATATTAGAGGTGTCAAACGGACGGGTTTGGGCGGGTTGATATAGGTTGTGGGTTGATTATGGGTGGGTTGGATATGAGTCAATAGTAGTTGGGTCGAATATGGGTAAGTCAAATCCAACCCAACCCGACCCAGCCCATTTTTCCTTTTTCCTCTTTTTTCCAAAGGTGATTGTGAAGGAATTGTGACTGGTGGGACTCTCTCTCTCTCTAGAGAGAGAGAGAAAGTTGGGAGTTGGGACTCCAAAAAGAGAGAGAGAATGAAAATCTAAATTGTTTTCAAACTCCTTCCTTGTTTTAATTTCACGGACATTTCAACACAAATGCACTTAGGATCCCGTAATTTTCCCATATTCAAGGATGGTAAATGAAAAATACATTTATTTTAGAGAGAGAGAGTAATGTTATACTCCCTCCGTCCCTTTTATAGTGTGTACATTTCCATTTTGGGCTGTCCTTTAATAAGTGTGTTTTGAAAAGTTAGTGGGTACATTTTCTATTTTGCCCTTACAAGTAGATTCTTTTTTAAAAAGTTAGTGGGTATTATTATATTGATAAGGGTAAGTAATGGAAAGTAGATGTAAAAGTTGATGTGAGAGAAAAATAGTTTGAATTCTCAGGTAACACACTTAAAAAGGGACGGAGGGAGTAGGTGTCAAATGGACCAGATTGGCATGGGCGCAACACATTTAAATCGAGCACGACACGACACGAGCTTTGATTTAGAACAAAACCAAACAAAGAAATACTGTAATTTTCTTTTGATAACCGGATGTCCGAGCCAACTTTTGCGCACCTCAACTAATTCCGGGGCCCTGAAGTTAACGACATAAAAGAAAGAAAATGAACTCTTTTCCTTTCATTTTATTGTCCTGTCTCTGCACTTTCTTTTCATTTTTCTCTCAAAATACCAGATTCAAATTTGCAAAAACTAATTTGAACCCTTGTTGCACAATCAAATGGGTTCAGTTTGATGGTGGGGACTGGTGGATGCATCCAAAATAGTTTACTGTTTAATTCTCTTACTTTTTACCCAAAGATAGGATTACAAAGGGATGGATCGAATTAACAGAATAAATATAGACGTGTGTATCAAACAAGTTCATGAACAGTGCACATATCTATTATAGTTTGATATTTTTTGCATCAACACTCCAACAACACTCCCTATTTTACTTACTTTCTATTAAAATATTACTATAATATTTAGTGTGTGTGTGTGTGAGTGAGAGAGAGAGAGAGAGAGAGAGAGAGAGAGAGAGAGAACATTAAAAAAATGTATGAGGAGTGAATAGTGCCTCAACAAATGAGACAGTATTTGAGGAGACACTATTCATGGATCCTTTTTAGGGAGGCTGCTGTAAGTGATTTTGGGAGTTTGACTTGGTAAAATAGGGTAGAGAGGGCATTTAGAGAGGCTGTAGGGTTAAGTACCTACCAAACTAGACGTTAATATCATACAGGAAGAGACAGGGCATCACGCCACCAACTAAACCTAAAAAATCAATAAATTTGGTAGCACTTTTTTAGTTTTTTAAAGTTAGAAATGGTCCCAATAACAGTTATAGCCCATGCGCAAGGGCACTATTGAATTATCTACAACCTCAATTTGGAATTACCTGAATTTGTCACCTACGAAAGTCCATGGCTTGTGGGCTATATTTTGGATTGTATAAAAAGCAAGCATGCATGTATGTGACTATATTGTAGGAGACCTTTTTTTTCCCGACGGTCCCGGGTGTCCGGATAGCTTATGCGTACTTGAAAAAATCTCCTTCCCGGTTCAATCAAAGGCAGGACATTCATGCCCGAACTAAGGAATTCAAAATAAATTTCTTTCTAACTATCTAACCCTAAGAATTGAACGCTGATTAATTATACGATGACCAAATCCACCAATAAACCGAACTAACCCCGAGGAAAGTTGGGCCACTTTCTATAATTCTATCCCTATAAGGAGAGGCTTCCATGTGATTGGAAGCCATGCTGTCACATAATGTTGGCCGCCATCATGTTATGTGGCCTTTTCAATTGAACAAAAAATGGTAGAATGATGATATCCCACTTTTGACCCCTCTAATAGGATA
Organism: Gaultheria prostrata; assembly: GCA_036023075.1. Lineage (NCBI taxonomy): Eukaryota > Viridiplantae > Streptophyta > Magnoliopsida > Ericales > Ericaceae > Gaultheria > Gaultheria prostrata. Next base: position 15,904 of record JAXBDA010006080.1, on the reverse strand, counting down.
AATTATTCTTTGCTCCTGGAGGTGGTACTCCACATGTGGTATGATTTGTAAAAAATGTAGGATCTCAAGATTTTTTGTTGATAAAGTAGGGCATGAAAATGACATAGGTTGTGTTATGGTTGGTGTAGAGCACTACTCTAAGATCATTCAATAACCTATTTCTCAATACTTTGTGCCAAAAAAATAATAATAATTATGTATCGGTTATTCGGTGTATTTTAATTTATTGAATTAAGTAACAACTTTAAGGGAGGGATCTCAAGATTCTCACATGATCCAATAGACTAAAATGCAATGAAACACTAACATATGCATTTGTTAGCATATAAAATAAGTAACTCCACTTTTGATATCCTTGATGAAATGATATATTCCAGTAAAATGTGAGGGTACGTATTTGTTTAAAGTGCAGCAAATCTGTTAAAAAGCAATATTAATTGTTAGAATATAGCAAATTTGTTAGTGAAATTCGTTATTGTTAGAATAGTTAACTACTGAGTACTTCATTTCATTTACGTTGAGACCCAAAACAAGAATCTTCTTCTCTCTTAGGAAAATGGAAGTAATTAATCTGACCATCTTATATATATATATATTTCTTGTTTTTTGTTTGATAACCAAGTATCTGAGTCAGTTTTCACGCACCTCGCCTAATCTTAGCAGACCAATCCCACCGTCCACTAGCGGGAACCCCTTTATGGACTGGCCCCAAAAGAATTGATGGCGTGCAAGTTTAGAACTATAAGTATGACATTTACTTTTTGTTTTTTCCGAAATTAATGAAATCTCATTTGGTTTTCCTGTTGATAGGAGTTGTATTGGAAGGAGAAATGCAGCTAAGCAGCTGATACAGTATCATTCATCACCCTAAGGGTCAAGATCGAGCTTGTGATTTAGAGTTGCTCCTTCTTATGATTTTAGGTTCGAAACCTCTTGAGTAATACTAATTTTTTTGTGATCAGTGACAATTGACAAATATATGCACTATGGGGCACGTTCCCCCACTCAACTTCGGGCTTTTATATTTTTTGAATTCTTTTTATTTTAGGAGAATCACGACATGCCACTAAATTCATATCCCGGGACAAAAAAAAACTCCTAAAAATAGGCCACAACATTCGTAGATGGTGTAATGTACACCCAAAATCAAAATGAGGCACTTTAATTCATAACATGAGCCGCTTAATTTGTGTATATAAGCCATGTAAATTTGTAAAGGGTGTGTATATTGAATTGTACTTTTCTATATTATAAACCCATTGTAGACAATTTTCGGATCCATCCCCGTTGGTGATCAATCCATAAGGAATCCTGCTCTGGCGCACTTTAATTGGGCTCCCCGTAAGTAAGTGTGGGATTGAGCATCTAGAATTAACCGAGGCGCATGTAAACGCATCACCTGAACACCTAAGTGACAAAAAAAAAGAAAGATATAATTTTCAATTCTTTGGGAAAGAACATGACAACGTGTGAGAGGAACATTTTGGGGTAGAACAAACGAGTTAATTTTACTTGAATGTCTCTTTAAGAATGTTTCATGATACGAGTGTTAATTACGCAAAATGTTTTGCTTAAATAAAGACGGGTGACCCGATGAGAATTGAATTGATGGCTGATGCCTCCCCTTGATAAATTCCCCAATTCCTTTAAGTGCCTTTTAAGGAATTCGAATTGCAGGGTATTTTTGAAAAATTGATGTTTGTACATCGTAGAATAAGAGGAGAGTAAAACGTCAAAGGCGCACGAAGTGCACTCAGAACGAGCACGATGAGAAATGGATACTATAACATATTTAGTGTCAATTTCTTTAGGGTAGATGAGATCTTGTAAGTAGTAATTATCAAATACACAATTGACGCAAGGACAACATTAAATTAAAGGAACCATAGCTTAAGCAAAAGAAAAAAGAGAGGTACTCACTAAAACATTATAAACCCAACTAATTTATTTTACATATGTATATGTATATATATATATATTGTATATCCTAAGTGTATTCATACTACTTTAAAACACAAGTCCAGACCCAAGAGCGGAACATAAGAAGGGGGAGGTGGCACGTGCCCCCCAGTTTCTAAAATAAAATAAAATTGTTGTATATATATATATAGAGGAGTTATCTAGTCCGGGAGTCCCGGATCCGGGACTCCACCTTCCCAATATTTTTTTGACAATCCGAACCGTCCAATGTGTTTAAAACGTGTTTTCCAAGGTCCACGCGAGAAATCATTGAAAAAAAATACCGGGAAGGGCTTGATCCGAGCAGTTTTTCATAAAACTGTATATGTACAGTTTTTGTGAAAAACTGCTCGGATCAAGCCCTTTCCGGTATTTTTTTCCAATGATTTCTCATGAGGACCATGGAAAACACGTTTTAAAAATATTGGACGGTTCGGATCATGCAAAAACATGTTTTAAACCCTTAAAAACACCCAAAACCCTTCGGTCCGGGATCCTTGACAGGATAATTGGTGTATATATATATATATTAGATGTCGGATATATAGGCAAGGTATAGTTTAGCAACACGTCTGTGGGTACACCACCATGTATACCCCAATTGTACACCATCAAATTCCGACCATCCAAAATCATTTTTTGACGTTCTGAATTCGAAATTCTCTATTACCAATCAAAGTACACACAGTGGTGTACCCATAGTATTTTCGATAGTTTAGTGGTAAGTTGTATGCCGTCTTTGCGTGTTCTATTCTTGTAACTTCACTAATTGTAAAGCATACAAAAGCTAAAGCTATCAATTAGGAGATACTGAAAGAATTGAAAAAGATCCTAAAAACTAAAAAGATCCTTTAATTGCATCTTGCGAGTAGACCAATAACACTAATTGTAAAGCAAATCTATAAATCTACTTGTATTATATACATCCTAAAACTATTTAAGGTAACAGTAATAGTTTCCCTAAATATTTTATCGCATGGTTTTAATTTTCTCTCTCTTTTACGAGAATGATATAAAATGATGAGGAGAGTTGTCTACGTTAAATCTATTTTTACTTTAGATACATTTTACAAAGGTCCCTAGGCCTTCAGTAATTTCTTGTCTTAAATTTGTTTTAGAATCAATCCAACACGATTTATTGAGATTCAAAAGTTTGTCAATTTTGAAAGAAATTTGCGCTATGGTGATTAAACTACAAGGCAAGTGCTTTTTTTTCTTTTTTTTTGGGCTATGGTGATTAAAAATCTAAGGAAATGCGTACTTCCTTTTTACATTAGATACATTTTAATTTTTTTGGATGTAACCCTTACTTTTAAATCCTGGTTCTGTCATTGTCCAAACCCAATTGTGTCTGGAACTATTAAGGTTGAGTTTCCACAAAGGTATTTTCGGTATTTTTTATATTCTCCTACAAGTCATCTTCCTCACATATATTAATGATTTGACAACTTGTAGTCCAAAAATGTTAAAAATACTACAGTAGAAACTCACTCCAAAAGTGTGTGAACTCTTATGCATCAGATGGTTGCAAATACAGTTGTATATATGCATCTGACAATTAAAAGTAGCGGTGGGCATGCCTGACAAGAAAAATTATATAAATCTATATAATTGAGCTAAAAATAAATTTTTTTACGAGTAATTTTATATGGTAGACATTAGTTTGATAAATTGTCAAGTAAAAAAAAAGAAAATTAGCTAAAAGTGACATTACATGACAATACAAACCCGACACGATCCGAACATGTCGCAAAAAATTTGGTGAGTTGAAAAATGTTATGCGAATTCATAAATAAGATTTTGATACATTACACGAAAACGGCACAATTACCGGTTGTCCGCCCCTATTTAAAAGTAGGTGGGTGCTCTTAAAAAAAAAATGTAGGTGGGTTGAATTCTGGTGTATTGTTTTGATTGGTGGCATGAATATAGCTTGGCAGCTGTTTGGCTAATCGTAAAAATTTCCGACCCAAACAGAGTCAAACCTTCCGTACATGTTTACCCCCCGTGAAGCTCGCGGGCATTTTCGTAATAACAACCAGTGACCCAAGCTCTTTCAGTCATTCCAACTAACCAAAGGGGGCCTCAGGGCCGGCTCTGAGTTTTCCGAGATTTAAAGCGAACTTTCTTAAATGGGCTCTTAGGAGGTGTTCCACCAACTTGGTTTTTTTTTGCTTTTAGGCTTTTTTATGTGAGATCTCGAAAAATGTGTTGACTTTTGTGGTTTTTAATGTGATGTATTGCAAGGGGATGACCAATCTCAAAAAACACAATAAACTGGTTTTTGGCTTTTTTAGTTAGTGAAATGGGACCTTAGGCTTAGTTTGCCAATTGATTAAATGAGATTTTTCATTTTAGTTGAGTTTTATGGAGATGTGATAAAATCACATTGTTTTCCCAAATGATAAAATCTCCACTTAATGCATTTATCATTTGAGGAATGACTTTGATAAAATTTGGGCTAAAATCACTTGCTAGCTTTTATCAGTTGAGGAATGATTTTGATAAAATCTGATTTTATCAATTGGCAAACCCACTCTTAGGCCCCGTCCTACTAACTCAAAAAGCCAAAAGTTAGCTTATTGCGCTTTTCGAGACATGTCATCTCCTCACAATACATCACATAAAAAACCATGAAAAAACCAACGTGTTTTTCGAGCTCTCACATAAAAAAGCTAAAAATCCAAGTTAGTTGCACACCTCCTTAATTTACTTTGCATAGTTAAAAATATATAGAATTTTTTTTTAAATGGAAGTTATTGCAATTATTGAGAGCATAGATACCCATAATCGATAACCATTATTTCCTCCGTCCCCAACTATCGATGACCTTTTAACTTCTTTTTCGACACTTAGGCCCCCTTAATTTTTCATAATAAAAAAATAAATGCCAAATTATATAATTTTTGTCCCTTAAAATTTTGGCCAAATTATTTTAAATATGGGCCAACTTATTTTAAATTTGGCCCTTAAAATTAAGATAGTGATAATGCCAAAATTATTTTTAATTATGTCAAAACTCCAATGCATAACGAGTTTGTACTTTACACATGGGTACAAACATTTTACGCACTTGAGTTTTGACACAAAAAATAGTTTTTGCATTAGCACTACTCTAAAATTATTAGACTAATTAACTTTAATTTTATAGGGACCTAAATATTTGGGGCCCTCAAAATGACTCCCTCCATCCCAATTTGATGTGTCTGTCTGCTTTTTGGGACTTTTCAAAAAATTGTATATGTTTCATAATCTATAATGTTTTTTTATGATTTCGAAATGTTTGTTTAGCAAACTTAATTGAGATCTATCAAGCAAAATTCATATTGAATATGAAAAATGTTATAAATTTAAAGATATAGACAATATATGAGACGTCCCAAAAAAGCAAACAAACAAATAAATTAGGATGGAGGGAGTAGTCCAAATTTGAAGGCCTACGGCTTAGAGCAATGATTTTACGAGTTTTAGCCCAAAACCGGCTCGGGGCTTCCGTGTCCGCTCACATCCAAAGAAGACAGAAAGGCTCTCGCACACAAACTGAGAGAGAGAGGAGAGAGTTTACCCAAAAAAAAAAAAACAGAGAGAGGAGAGAAAGAGTCTGCAGAAACAGAGCGGAGACAAACAACACCGAAGCCGTGGTATAGAGAGAGAGAGAGAGAGAGAGAGAGAGAAGACATTGACGTGCTCAAAATCCTCAAAACTCTTCTGTCTCAGAAATCTCATCTGGTTGATTTCAAAAATCTACGTCCATTGTTCTCTAAGGTTCACCATTTCTCTGGTTTATTGACTTAAATGTGAAACAAGAGTACTCAAGTGGAGATTTTACCGTGGGATAAAGGTTTAACTCTCCTCAACACCTCCGATTTTTTGTCAACATTTCCAGCACAATCTATCCGTACACATGCAGCAATGCGTTTTTGTTTAATGTACTGTATGTAGTGATGGTAGATTAATGTGGAGTAATCGATTTTTTTATTGCTTTTAGGTCGGCCATTTAGATTCCCGCGAAATACACTGAGGCCAGCGGTTTCAGCAAATTTCAGGTAACGCTTTCGTATTTTCTGTAAATTTTAATATGAACTCCTTTTTATTTTTTATGTAGTTTCCTTTTTGTTGATAGATCTAGTCAGGAATTAAAAGAATAATTTTTTTTTGTTGTTTCATGTTTCATGTTTTTTCCTTTTTCTGGTTTATTTTCCCTGTTGAAAAAGAGAGTCAAGAAGCGTCACGAGTAATCCTCCAGATTTGTTGACCCTTTTGCTGAATTTAATCGCAGTTGAATTTTTTAGATATTTATATATGTTTTTTTTTTTTGGTAGTTTCCCTTTTTGTTGTTAGATCTTCGGAACTAAAATACAGTATCTATCTTATTTGTTGTTTTGATTCACCTTGTTTCTCTTTTTCTGGTTTATTTTCCCTGTTGAAAAAGAGAGTCAAGAAGCGTCACGGGTAATCTTCCAGATTTGTTGACCCATTTGCTGAATTCATTTGCAGTTGGCTTTTTGAACTTTATTCAAGGAGATCTGGGACGGAGCTTTTGGATTTCTCTTGAAAGAGGAGTGTTGAGATCAGCTTTGAATTTGCTTCATTAGATATTATATTGATATGCAGTTAAAACGTGCAATTGGGTAGAGGAATTTTAACATCAGATTCTGCTGTTCTAAATTTTCCGAGCTATTCACGTACGAAGGGATCTTATTCGAGGAGATCCTATGAACCTGTTCTATTCATCTTGGAATAGGGAAACTTCGAATCAGCTTGAATCTTTTAATTGAAATGTGGGGAAAAAGTGGAATTAGAGTAGTGGTATTGGAACTGAAGATCTGATTTTCCTGCATTTTCCAAGAAATTGGTGTAATAAGGGGGAGGAAAAAGTTACATTGGTTCTTTAATCGAGTGATCTCTTCAAGATATGTTTATTAGTGGTTCATCTTGTTTGATTTGAAAAAAATGAGATAAAAGTAAATAGCTAAGAATAGAGGTAACCTGAGGGGGGTTGAAGATGGCTGGAGCTTGGGAGCAAATAGGGGAAATTGCGAATGTAGCCCAGCTTACTGGCCTTGATGCCTGCCGGCTAATTGGGTTGATAGTGAAAGCCGCAAGCACGGCTCGGATGCACAAAAAGAACTGCCGGCGATTCGCACAGCATCTGAAGTTGATTGGTAATCTGCTGGAGCAGCTCAGGATCTCGGAACTTAAGAAGTATCCGGAGACCCGGGAACCGTTGGAGCTGCTCGAGGATGCACTGAGGAGGTCTTACATTTTGGTCAACAGTTGCCAGGATCGGAGCTATCTCTATCTGCTTGCAATGGGATGGAACATTGTGTACCAGTTTAGGAGGGCACAAAATGAGATTGACCTATACTTGAAGATCATACCTCTCATCACTCTCGTGGATAATGCTCGAGTCAGGGTACTGATAAATTGTTTGAGTGTTTCTTGTCCTATTTCAAGTTCCTTGATGATTTTTTTTTTAATGATTTTTCATAATTTGTGTTTGTTTTTATTTCTTTCTTACATTTCCCGTTGTATTCTGGGTTCTTTTGGTTCAATTTTAGTGTTGAGTCTTGGTATATCCATAGGTAGTAATTGTTGGGTGAAAAACTTTGTTGAAAATGTCTTCACATCCAATTCTTATTTTGTCTTGACTACCACATCACTTAGCTGCCTTACGATAGTTCCATTCTTTGTCCAAGATTTATGCTTGTTGTTCTACACTCTGCTGCATCTTGTAATGTTTTGTTCCTCGGTGAACAGGCAAATGCATACTAGACTCGGTTTCTGGAAATTAATCTAACATCACACTCGGTTGAATTTCCACCCCTATTTTCCTTTTATGTAGTGAATGATTAGTGATTTAGTTGCACCTTTGGCCATTTTCTTGGTTTCCGGACGAAGGCAGTAGCAGGAGTAGGCATTATTTCACTGCTTGCCTGTACTTGGTGACAAGTGACAACATGCAAATATGCAAGTTTGTAACTTGATATTGAGTGTCTGTGGAAGGAGACGTATAGCGGTTCTTAATTGGTAATTCCCAAATATGTTAAAGGTTGCTTTATAAAGATTGAAATGGGTTCATGTTGCTACTAGAAAAAACTTTGATTGCTAGTCTCTGGTACAATGTCCTCTTTCTGATTATTGTTGACGAGTTCACCAAAAGATAATGTGACAGCTGCACCACAAGGTGTGCTGTGACTCAGATAACTCGGTATGAGTTGCTGTATTGTAAACTATTAGAGAGTGTGACTGTGTGAGTCCACTCAAGGTGGAGTTTTGTTTTAGTTTCTTTACCTTTTCATACAATCCACGTAACCTGGAGTTCGTTTTATTCTGTGATTTTTGGGCAAGAGAGCTGCTGGGGCAAAACACAATTTTGGCAGTGGCAGTAGTAGTTGGTAGCATGTCAACTGTGAGATGTGTTTATATTTTTCTCTGCTGCTAACATAGGGTATTGACCACCATATTGCTTCCATGCATAATGTTGTGGCTGTTCGTGGGAGTGCAGATTTTGGGTTTTTATTCTGTTTGCAGTTTGAAGCGAGTAAAATCGAATGATATCGTATTTGTTGGAGGGTAGTTAATCCTGCCCGGTTGGTGGTATAAATAGTGAGAATGATAACCTGGATGCTTTTTGTTATGATTGCACGTTTTAGTTCTTGTAATCAGCTAGCATGTAGACTGTTGCAATTTTCCTTGTGTTAATATGCCTATATGTTAATGGTACTATAAAAGAAAAGAAATTTGTTTTATGTTGATCAGTACTAATTTTTCTCTCAATTGGCAGGAAAGGTTGGAGTATATTGAAAGGGATCAATGTGAATACACATTGGACGACGAGGATAGAAGGGTGCAAGATGTAATACTTAAACCAGATCCTGACGCTATGGTGTTGAAGAAAACTCTTTCTTGTTCCTACCCCAACTTGCCTTTTAATGAGGCCATTCAAAAGGAAAATGAAAAGCTTCAGCTAGAATTGCAACGCTCACAAGCTTGTATGGATGTGGGCCAGTGTGAAGTAATTCAGCATCTGCTTGATGTCACGGAGGCAGCTGCTGTAACTTCACTGTCTCAGAAGAATTCACCCCCCAGAAATTCAAAGAAGATGGAGCATAGTTATTCAGATGTTAACAGTGATAAGGAGAGTTCATACGACGAAAGCTATACTAAGAAAAGTGGGACTAAATCAACTTCAAGGTTTGTTTTATATCTCTCTCTGTCTCTGGTGTGTAATGGGGTATGCATCAATCATCGTTCCTTCAAATGCGTTTGTGCCATGGTGTCAAATGACTCGTCTATCACTGTGTCTTGGTATCAAATGACCTATACTGACTGTGCTGTCGTTTTGATACTTGCCTTTTTGGAAAACAGATAATTTATTGACACAATCATGTATTATTACTCCATGTCTCTGTCATCAATACATTGTTTACTGTGGCCCACTTTGATTCGTGGCTCAGTCGCATGACATGAGAACTTTTGGTAAATTTTTTGCAGAAACACTTCTTCAGTATCATCTGGACAAGATCTGCTGTCTACTAGAAGTTCACATTGGGGTGATGAATGGCACTCGGATTTGCTTGGCTGCTGTTCTGAACCTATTCTGTGTATGTTCTGTCAATTCAGGTTCAACTAAACCAGATTATTGTGGTAATCTATAGGCAATGGCTTTATCCTGACATGGGCTACTGTGGATGTATATTGGTGGAACATTTTAGGATCACTGATATGAAGAAGCAATTAATGCGATATCTTAGATGGCAATGATAGAACACTTGAAGTGGGTCCGGAAATTTTGATTTTAATGAAAAGCTACATTCGATGTGTTCCTTTTTCTGATGGAGCACATTATTTATAGAAGGGGCTTGGAAGAAATGAATTTGCAAACTAAGCAAACCACGACTTATTTCCCGTTGAATAGGCATCAGCTACAAAAATTCAGTTTCGTGATTCTGCTCTATCAGGAACTTTATGCTCTGTTTAATTTAACGTATTCATACCATTGAAATGGGAATATCTCTTGGCAAATTAGGTCCAATTGCAATTTGCTGCATGACCTTTTGCACTTGTAACTTGTAAGCTACTCATGGCTGCATTGTAAGAGGGTTTACATTTGTTTGAAACCTGCTCCGTTTTCTGAGTAGTGTATTTAATTGTTTCCTTTTTACATCAATTGAGAAATTGGTCTGGCAGCCTTTTTATTTTTATTTTTGGAAGTTACAAATCAACTTAATGTACTCTCTCTTGAATCTGTTCATCAACTTTTTATAATCTAGGGTATGTTTCCTCCCTCCAAGTGAAGCTGTTTTGCTTTCACTGCACCAAATGCATGCAAATAACAGTCCTGTTTTGAGTAATTGAGTGTTTATTATCTACTTTTTAAAGTGTTTTCTGAGATTTATTGTCTAAACTTTATAGGTATGAAAACTTGCTTCTGTCCTTGTGGGACCTTTTCGAAGATTGCTAGTGTTGCAACGAACAGACACATCTGTAAGTACTGTTCATATTGTTCCAGGCTTATTGTTTATTATCTTCTTATTACAATTAAGCAACTGGATTGGTAATTGATTGCTTCAGGTAAATAGGGATGCTTCAAATATTGTTGCAACTCTAGCTGTTAATTCGTTGATTGTTTCGCTTCATTAACTACTTTGGTCTGGACTGTAAGAGCATTCTCCAGATTTGAGAAGTAGCATGGTCTATAGTCATCTACTCATTATGAATGAGCTGCTGTTCGAAGCGGGAATGTTGAATCATGGTTATCAATGGCAAACAGTACTTAATTTTATCACAGCAAGTGATGAGATTACGCTAAGAGATATAAGGTGCAACCCACCTAGAGTATTATGTGATGCGTGATACATATTGTGCTGATGATGGATGCATAGTGAATTTTCCACTATAGCATATTGTAGGCTGGAGGTGCAATAGCAGAATGAAGTAAGGGGGCAATGATAGAATTCCTCTACCATGTAGCTTCTTATCCATCCATGCCCTGAATTCAGAATCTTTCTATGCTCTCACCCGTAACTCTGGTAAAATAGGCACACATTGAACTTCCGTTTTTATTTCTATTTAATCATTAGGTGATTATTGCAAACCATGTTTCGCACTGGAACAAACTTAGTCGATGTTAGGAATTCAGAACAGTCCTGGAAAGGGGGCTTTATCCATCCTGACTAAAGCAATGGTCCCTTTTTTCTGTTGTCGTTCCAATTGAAATAACTTATTTGAAAGGGAATTTACCTTTCTTTTCCCCCTTTTTTTTTTTTTTGGTGTTTAGTGTGTTTGTTGGTGAATGTAATAGTTGGAAGTTGGAACCACCACGGTGAGATCGTGATTTTTCGTGTGGGCGCAAGTACTCTAACAAACCAAAATTAGTTTTTGTACAATTATTGGTTGTAACACGGAGTTCTGGGTCCTGGACTAGCCTGATCTGTTCTTACAAGGAAAAAGGAAGTTTTCAACTGTTTAGGGAAACATGAAAATATTTTCCGTAACATTAGGAGGCTGTAAATAGTTGACAAAGTAACTTCATGATAGCTTTAAGTTGATGTTGATTCATTATAAAACTAGATTGTCAGTCTGTATGGTAAAATTGTCTGTGTGGTCTTAAACTGGCTTTACCGACTGATTTTCTGGAAGTCTTCGCAAAGGTAAAGTGAAGTCACTTTCCTTCTTTTTCGACAGAATCTCATGAAATACTGCATCTTCTTCTGTCTCAAGTCCTAGCATAAGGGGACAGTTGTAGATCCATCTCCTGGAATTAGTGCAAGTCGATGGACAATAATAAAATTGTTATCCAGTATTAACCATATTTGTAGGAGTAAGGTACAATTTGGAGTCTATTATATTATATGTAGTCTTGTTTTCCTTTAAGAAGGACGTACCCAATGCACGAAGCTCCCGCATATCCGGGGTTTGGGGAAGGGTTGATGTATGCAGTCTTACCTCTGCAAGCAGAGAGGCTGTTTCCAAGAATCAAATCCGTGACCTACAGGCCACAATGGGGCAGCTTTACCGCTGTGCCAGTTGCCCTTCATGTAGTCTTGTTTTCCAGTATTAACCATCTTTCACAAATGGGCTTGTGGAGTTGTGGTTGCAATCTTGTACCACTCTTTTAGAATCCTGGTCAAGGATACTTCTTTTTTCCTAAAAGAACTTCTGCACTTAGTTCTTCCTGCTTCAATTGGCGATTTGGTGGACTGGAATGTGATTTTGTCTCTATATTCTCCATGATTTTGTATCATATGGAAGCTTATGCAGAATTTTGCTTTCTCTAATTATCAGCTTCTGGAGAAGCATGCAATGATTTAATGGCCTATTCGTTGATATTATCTTGCTGTTGCTATACTTGCTGCATCCGAAGGAAGCTTCGCAAGGCGCTGAACATCACGGTAGCCCCTCTATTCTGCTTCTTATCATTATGTAGTAGATGTAGCATTGGAGAAAGCGAACTGGATTAGGTTTAGAAGCAATTGCCTCAGCCAAACCCACTCAATAGGAGGAAAAACCTAACCCTGTTAATGCTTTATGATGCCCCTTATATTATAGTTTAAATGAGCTAACTGCTTTACGGTGCAAGTGGTAGTTAATGATTTCTGCATAACACAGATTTGTTTAGGACCATTTGACTAGAGATTTTATCCCAAGTTCCCTACAATGGTCATGCTACAAATGCATAGGTTCCTGTATTCTTTTTTGTTTTTGTGTTACCATCACTGTGTTTGATACACAATCCGAGTATATGCAAGATAGGGTGTGGTCGAACAAAATTCTCTAGTTCTGTCTACGGAAGAGATAGTCATTCTTGTTTCTGCCGTTGTACTGTCCGAGAAGGCTTAGTTCGTGATTTTTTTGTATTTTTTTTCTTCTGTTTTTTATTTTGTTGTGGTCCTTGCTTTCATTTCTTCTGTTTGTTACTTCCGTGATTTACTTGCGCAAAAACGAAAAAAGACACTTCTCATCTCAAGTCTCAATTTCATTTATTATGACTGGATTTAAAAATATGCAAACTTTAATCGAGCTACAATTATGGTTCCTATATTCCATAACATTATTTGTCCTTTGCATTGTCTCTTTCCGTGTCAGGGAGGGTGTGTTGATGATTTTCTCTCACATTTGATGTGTTGTTGCTGTGCCCTTGTTCAAGAATGGCGAGAAGTGGAGATTCGAGGGGCTCATGGTATGTGGTGTGCATAATGCTTTACTTGACTTTTTTGAAACAGCACGGTTTTCTTTATGTCAACATAGCGATCTGAACATAGCTTCTAAATTATTCAAAACTGCCCGTTGTTCTTCAGAAAGTTAGTGATACCATTAATTGTTTCATTCTTTCTGGGTTCTGTTTTTTGACAACACATTCTTGCCGGTTTTGTCTAATTTTCTTTATGGTTCTCGTAGCTTGACTTTCAATCTATTTCTTCGGCAACACATTCTTGCCGATTTTATCTAATTTTCTTTGTGGTTCTAGTAGCTTGACTTCCGATCTATTCTTTTTTTTTTTTCCTGAAAGACAATGTATTGTTGATTCTTGATCTAAATTTGACTTTTAACAGGTCCTGAGAAGACGAAAACAAGCCCTCCACCCATTCAGTATATGGAATCCTGAGATGGCAAAAATTGTTTAGCTGTTTGAAGATTTATGTTACTTGACTTTCATAAGAGAGGACGCCCAGTTGCCATTCTTAGAACCTTTGGTTGCGATTCCTCTTCTGCCATTTAGCTTGCTTAGATGTAAAGAAGGTTTTAATACCTACTTTCATATCCAGAATGTGTCGTAGAAAATTCAATGGGGTATCCATTAACTTAGATAGCTGTAAAGTAGAGTAACTTTTAATATCTACTTTTAGATTCAGGATGTGTATTCAAATTGCTGGGTACGGAGTACGTGATTTCTTTTTGTATATATGGTAATTGTTTCGAAAATTCTATGCAGACATACAGATGTCAGTGCACAGATCCGGATGTAATGTGTCTGTAACCATTGATGCATGTGGGTCTCTCCATATTTTGTTGGGTCCACGTGCATTGAATAGTTCTGGACACATCTGTATTAAAATCTATGCACTGAAACGTATGTACGTGCTTTGGCCTTATTATTAGTGAAAAGAACATGATTTTGAAAGTAGGGATAATTTGCATGCAATGAGTTTTTTTCATCACTGTAGGACATGGCTTCCCGTCTGATTAGTAAAGGTGTGCATGATGCGAGGTTTTGGGTTGGAGTTGACGGAGCAGCATTGATATTCCCCAAAATCAATAAGATCTTATGTGATTCTTCTAACATACAATGGGGCCTTATTTGAGGACTCGAGCCACTAATTGTGTATATTTCGATGATCAACCTCTCTGGACATTGTTAATCTTTTGAGTAAACCGAATTTGTCTTGCGGAAGGAGAATGTTCGGGCATTTGACATGATTTATTGGGAAGAATGTTTTGATATATATGTACATAGTAAACGACTCAAATCATCGACATTTGACATGATTTTTGGGAAGAATGTTTTAGTATACAGAAAGTCTAGGTACCCGGAAAGTGTATCCGGAAAGTACTCAGAATTTAAATTTCTCATCGACCGTTGAAGTTTAAATTCTCGGTACTTTCTGGATACGTTTTCCGTGTGTATAACAGTGCTATTTAGTATATACAGTACTATTTAGATAACAACTCAAATAATTGCCAGATAAAAGTATAACAAATCTCATTTTGCAGATTCATCCAAGGCCTAATCTAATAGGTGGGCCTGGCTGGATTCATGTAGTATTTCAATTTTGTTTGAAGTCAGTCTCCAATACTCAACTAGCTATACTACTCGCTCCGTCACATATTGTTGGATCTTTTTCCTTTTTTTAGACGTCTCTAAGAATTGTCTATAATTTTTAATTTTTTAATTTTTTAATATTTAATATGAATCTTATTTGATAGATCTCAATTGATTTTATTATACAACGTTGTTGGAATGACAAAAAATATCATACATTGTGAGAGAGAAATAATTCTTTAAGAAGTTTAAAAAGGTAAAAAGACCCAATAATATGGGACGGAGAAAGTATATTATAATCAACAATTATGTTCCTGCATTTTCTTTTAGTAGTACCTTTTTTATTTGTCAATTGCCGTCCATAGCACATTAGCACGAGTAAAAAAAAATAAAAAAATCCCAATTTAGAAGTAAAGGATGTTCTGGTTAACTTGTACGCATTTCGAGAGCAAAATATCCTGGACGAAGATAATTTTTCATTTTTGTCAATCGGGAGAGGGACTAAGAGATTCGCGAGTCTATATTTGTTAGAGTATTGTGAAGAGTTTTAAGTGCCAAGTGGATATCATGTGGTACCCGACGCGCACATCCAATGGTCCATTTCGGTTTTGACCAATTCGAATATTGAGAGAGAAACAGGAGAGAGAACAGGGAGAGATGGTTTTGATCTGCTCGTCTAATACACTTTTGGAAAGCCTGAATGCAATATTCAAAAAACTTGGTCATATGGTACCCATCCGGTACCCAAAATTCTTTCCAGTGTTGTACAAAGAAAGAATACAGCTCACGCCAACCTAGAAATACAAAAGAATACAAAAAAATACAAAAGAATACAAAAGGGAAATACAAAACAAATCTATCCTATTCGGCCCTCCCAATTCTCATCTTCACAGAGAGAGAGAGAGAGAGAGAGAGGGTGGTTAGGGGCTTAGGGCTTCGATTGAAAAATCCTTTTCTCAGCGGCAAGAGGAGCAATCGATAACCGAAATATGTCGACGGAGTCGAAGAAGATCACTCTAAAGAGCTCCGACGGAGAAGCCTTCGAAGTGGAAGAAGTGGTGGCGCTGGAATCTCAAACGATCAAGCACATGATCGAGGACGATTGTGCCGACAGCGTCATTCCTCTTCCAAACGTCACGAGCAAGATCCTTGCGAAGGTGATCGAGTACTGTAAAAAGC
>JAXBDA010006079.1:0-21906 GCA_036023075.1 Gaultheria prostrata | reverse complement strand
CAACCATTGTGTTTTTGTGTCGAAAGCTTTTTCTGTCTCTCCCTCCCTCCCTCCCTCTTTCTCTCATATGACATTTTGCCAAAATTGAGAGGAAGTTGAATTTGTGGGTGTGGCACCCATTTTGCCATATTATGTGCCATTTTTTGGCAACGGAAAAAAAACTTCAGTCTAACCATTGTGTTTTTAGCATCGGAAAGAATACACTTCAAGCAGGTCCTATCCTCCATGTCAAAGTTTCAGCAAAGGAAAATTGATATTAATGGACTCCTCTAGATATATCTACATATATATGTAGCTCTCAACTCATATCCTTTTGAAATTACTTCACAATTGCATTCATTCAACATCGTTCCTAGTTCAGCTTTATCGCACATGTAATGGACCTCTTCCGAAATCTATAATAGTAAAAAAGTTTGGATGTCCTTGATGTTACAATGGCATATTGGATTCCAACTCATATCTTGGTTTGGTTCAACACTCGTGCTCTTGCCTCACCCACCACTAGAGTTTTACCTCTGTTAGCACAAACCTCAAAACTCCATAGCTAGACCAAACTAATTAGAATCAGACATAATCCTCCTCAGCCAGAATCCAACATCAATTGGAGCATGAAAAAGCAAGAGGGACATCAAATGATTCCACTGGAACTCATAGAAGAGTTTGAACTCATAGAAGAGTTTCTTCTTTTTTTCTGGCACTTACCCTATGTCATCTGGAAACTTCTCAAAAAGACCCTAAGTGGTTGGAGATTAATGTGAGTGCAAAATTAAAATTGACAAGTACTTATACTATTATTGTTTCTTGGGAAAGAAAAATAAAAAGCCAAGCTGTTCATGGCATGCACACACGCCCACACAGCATAAACAAATTATCTCAAGTGAAAATATTGGTTTAGAGAGTGTTTTAAGCACCATAACTGCTGTAAAACTCAACCACCCCATGCCTGGTCGCCCGGTTCTTGGCTCTTCAGTCTTCCACATTTCCAACCCTTTAAGGTGCCAAAGAAGCAGAAGTATACCTAAGAAGGGTAGGATTTCACTGCTTGCAATGGAGATAGATGATACCCAATTAACGTTATACCCATTTCATAAGAAATTAATGTCCTTTTCTTTTGCTCAACGAAAGTCAGTAGTGTTAGTTGTAGTTAGTGAGGTTTGAATCCCATCAAATGCATGGGCATGGTGCCTATCACAAGGCTACCATTCCACTTGCTCAAAAAAATTTGAAGTTATACAGCAATTGTCCAATTCCATCCTCCAATAACTTTATCGTTGACATCTTGTGCGGTGTGCCGATAACATTTTTTACTTTCTTGATAAGTAGTATGGGGTCCTACGTTTAATCCAATGAAATCGCTTGTGGCCCTCATATATACCCTTTCACAAAGAGATTTTAACATCTAGTGACTTCATAAAATAGATAAAAAAAAATACTCCAAAATTCCTATGTCCACAGATCACTATCAAGAATAGAAATATTTTACCACAAAAAAAGATCAGTTGGAAATACCTTTTGCATAAATCACAGTCATAACGAGTCACATAGTCCCAGATTACCAGAAGCTTTGAAGATGCATATGCACGTAGGAATATAATACCTTCAAATTTTTATATATGAAGCCCTTGGTGTTCTGTAGGTGGTCAAGAAGTCTGCCAGGGGTTGCTACTAACAGATTTACTCCTTTCACAATACGCTCTGCTTCTCCCCTCCGAGCTGCACCACCAATAACCAAGCCAAGAGTCTGGGAATGATACTTAAGAAGGTCCTTTGCCACTGCATGTGTCTGCATCATTTTGCTAGAAGATTAGTCAACTACAAGGAAAGAATCTAATTTATTGTGACAAAATAGCACTTCAGAACATAAAGGGTTCATTTAGAAATTTAATATAATCTTTACTGCTGCATGTATTGAAGTGTAGAAACTCTTGAAATGGGAAACCAAAGAGAAAGATGCTCAACATAGAAACAAACATAACATCAAAGATAAAGATTAGTCAACAAAGCACAACAGATGACAAGAAGTAACTTCCAGACATTTATGTTCTGAAGACGAGATATCAAACGATGAAGGGAAAATCCTCAACAAGAATTACCATTAACCCTTCGTTTTGTTATCACTGCAAAAACAAAAGACGCCTAAAAGAATCCCCAGCGGATTCGTGCAACGAAGTACCTTCCCAAATAATTTGCAGAAAGGCTTTTTTTTCTTTTTCTTTTTGATAAGTAAAATACTTTGAGCAACGCTGCCAAGATATTTAACAATAAATGATATGTTTAAATACTTTCATGTGTCGACATAACCCAACATTTGGATACAAATGACATTAAGATTTAGGATTTAGGGTTTAGGAAGATTTCGCGCTTAGGAATGCCGTAGAACATGGCACATGTACCTGAGTCCATGTAGCATAAGGATTACTAATTAGAATCACATCTTAGGCTACATTGGGGAAGACTAATACAGATAAGCTGCCAAATTTCACACAAACTGATATTGTAATGCAATGTGATAAGTAGTCCATAATTCAAACACATGTTTTTTGGCTCCATATTTTCTGAGGAAAGAGCACCAGTTAATTTACCTGTATAGCAAGCTCTCTAGTCGGGCAAATGACAACCACCCCCGTTCCATTACGAGGACTAAAACGGATATGATGTAACAACTCCACCGCAGGTATAAGAAAAGCAAGGGTCTTTCCAGAACCTGTCCTTGCAGCTCCAAGAACGTCTTTTCCCTCCAAAAGTGGTGGAATAGATCTAGCTTGGATCTGCAATTGTAATCAGAAGTTAAACGGTCAATATAACTTCTATCCCGAGATTTCACAAGATAACATAGTTATGAAAAGTTAGATAGAACAATATACATGTACAAGTGAGACAAAGATAAAACAGGGCTAGCGGGTCACAAAGATATAGGTAACTCATATAAACAAAAGTCAACTGCAACGATTAAACTAACACATTCATCCCCATACCAGAAGCAGGCAATGCACTATGGAGTGCACGAAATTCTGGCAATGACAGCAGGTGAAGAATGGGATGCTGCTTTTATAAGAAAAGACAACCTGGAATCTGGTAATATGTTCAGATATAAACTCTCTTCAAACAACAAGGTTTTCAAATTCACATGCTCACACGTCCAGGTAAAAAAATGTTACATTGGAGGACACCTATTTCTGATTAATGAAACCTACAGTTGCTAGCAAAATCAGGAAAGGGGAAATAACATTCCTAACCATTCTTTTTCTATTGAGCCTTATGAATGTGATAAACACGTAGGCTAAGCTACGATATGTTGATTTTATTTCAGCCTAAGAATGTCCTCCAAGTCCTTACGTGACAACGCGTAAGGGCATTCAAGGTAATCAAAGCATTCCATTGCTACCAACCCAATCAATTTTAGGTGGTCTGAAAAACAAATAGCAATCCATGCCAAGAAAACTGCTATATTCAGCACCATTCAGTTGGCCATTTAGAGAGGTAACAACCAAACTATAAGATTCCCAAACTACAAAAAAAAGTTCTGTGAAGTTGATAACCCAATAAACTAAAGAACAAGCAACACCAACATTTCAAAAGATGGATTTCTCTCGCAAACCAAATATCCCTTATTCTCAGGCTTCGTTTAAAACTCCAGACAGAGATTTCTAAGTCAAATATCTTTATCCCTCACATCTGCCAACTTTCTCTTGCCTATAGGCACACCACATTATGGTCTAAAATCATTAAAATTACCACCGGTCAATTTAAGTAAAATGAGCTTAGAAATATCAACACGTGTTTCAATTTCCACCCAACTATATTCAGCCAAAATAAGGATTCAAGAGAGGGAAATAATTACAACTACATACGGATAAGTGTGCGGTTAAATAAATCAAATTCAATAGAAACATATGACGACTGACGAGGCTTCATTTGGCAATGCTCAAAAAACCAATGCTAGTTATGCTGCAGTCGAACTTTTTGGCTTTACCAGTGGCTCTTCGTTAAGTTATTTGGGCGATCTTAGGCGGGTTTTCGGCTCAAATAGAGTAATGCAAAGATGAGCATTTTCGAGCTAAAAAGGGCCAAAAACCCTGCTATTCTACATGCCAAACGAAGCCTAAGAATCACAATTTCTTTCTCCACCCAAATGGAAGGAATCGAACTAGGAAGGAACTGTAAAAGGAACCAAAAAAATGAGGTCTTTTACCTGTGTCAAGCACTGAAAATTCATCTCTCTTATAGAATTAAGAGTGAGTTCAGAAATCGGCAATGACTCAAACTTCTCCGTAGTCATTATCCCAGACCCACTATTCACCTTCACCTTTATCTTCTTTTCCTCACTCAACTCTTCTCCTCCTCCTCCTCCTCCTCCTTCTTCTTCTTCCTCTTCCTCCTCTTCTTCTTCTTCTTCTTCTCTCTCTTCATCCCCGTTAGCTTCCTCTCTCTTCAATTTCTTGTTCTTCTTCCTTTTCAACTCAATACTGCCTTGCCTATTTCTATCTCTTCCAGCGACTTCCTCAATCGAGTCTTTCTCTCTCATCACAGCGCCCTCTTTCTCTTCGTCGGGTTCTCCTTCGCTGTCTGGTGCATCAGATTCCGGTTGCTTTTCTTCTTCGGCTCTGGTATTCTTCTTCTTATTCTTCTCTCTTCTTCTCTTGCGTTTCTTCTTTGCCTCGTCGCCTACCATGTTGTTCCGATTCAGTTCTCCTAGTGCTGCCATGGAGGAGTCTCGGGGGAAGGCCAGGGTAGACGTAGAACACGAGGGAGTTTTTAGGAGTTTGGCCAGGGATTTTTTTATCATGGCCCAAATCGTAGGTTATTTTTATCAGGGCCCAAATCATAGTAGGGTTGACCTAGATCACGAAGGAGTTTTGGCCAGGTTCCTTTTATCAGGGCCCAAACCATAGTAGGGTCAGATTTTTACTGTCCAGTACAGAAAATTCATACCTATTTCCCATTAAGGAAGACGCGTGCTTTTAATTACTATAAGGTCAAGTTGGGAGGTAAAATTACATTTTTGTCCCTGTAGCTTAAAACAGAAACATATTCTTCTTTCTCTAACGCTGTCGACCGCCATATAGCACTGCAGCACTCGCCGACTGCCAACCTGCCTTCTCCTACCGTCTCGAACCCCGGCGATCACCACCCTTCGCTCACTGGCCACCGGAGCTCAATTTCCGATTCGGTGACCTTTGATTGCTCTGTTTTGACTCCCAAATCGACTGGAAAAAATGCTCGGTTCGTGATTTTATCTTCTTTTTCTTCTTCACCTATAATCTACATCCTGCAAGTTCTAAGCTCATTAGTGGCGAATCAAGATTGAATGCCTTCCTCATTCTCTCACTGCGAATTTTTATAGAATATCTACTGGGAATTTTTTAAAATTCCCATTTTAATACATCAGATTAAATCTCTAGCGCATCAAAGCAAAAGGCTATGATGAAGTCCATGTGGATCTCCCATGCCAAGTCCACGTGGATTTGATAGCAAATTCACGCAAATTTGTAGTATATAGTAGAACAAATCCATGCGAATTTGTATAATACAGAACAAATTCATAGGAATTTGTATAAGGTAGAAGAAATCCATGCGGATTTGTCTCCCTTGTTCATACGAGATTATAAGATTTTACCTTTGTTGAAAATTCGCAGGTGCAATAGGAAAAATTCGCAGCCGGCGAATTTTTAAAATTTCTATTTTTAATGATTTCATGGTCCACATCTCCCTTGTTCTTACGAAAGCTTATGAGATCTGACCTTAGTTTGAAAATATGCAATGATTGCACCTCATAAAATACATTTGAGTTGGGGAAGATCGATTTGACTGTAGCACTCTGTCGCCATTCATTTTGGTCCTTGAATCAGTGGAGTTCGCGAAGGGGAGATACATCTGAGTTGGGGAAGATGTCAGTGGAGTTCTCCGTTAATTTTGGTCCTTGAGTCAGTGGAGTTGGCCGTTCAATTTGGTCTCCCGCCGATGGCGAAGACGAGGGAGATGAGTTTGGAGGAGAGAGAGTTGAGGTTGTCGGTGGATTTGGAGTAGGGACTAGGGAGGAAAAACAGTGGAGTTCGCAAAGGAGAGAGAAAGCTATGGAGTTCGGGTGAATTTGGGGGTAATTTCGGCAGAAATTCTGTTGATATCCTTACGCGTGTTTTTTTGGGATGGGCTGTACCTGGCGGTGCATTTGATCAATTTTCTAGACCGGCTTGTAAATCCCTCTAGTAGGGTAGACGTGTTATTTTTATCAAGGCCCAAATCGTAGTAGGGTAGACGTAGATCACGAAGGAGTTTTGGCCAGGTTCCTTTATCAGGGCCCAAACCATAGTAGGATAGACGTAGAACGCGAATCAGTTTTTAGGGGTTCAGCCAGGTTTTATTATCAGGGCCCAAATCATATAGTAGGGTAGACGTAGAACATGAGGAAGTTTTTAGGGTTTTGGCCGGTTTTTATTATCTGGGCCCAAATCATAGTAGGGTAGATGTAGAACACGAGGAGTTTTTTGGGTTTTGGCCGGGTTTTTTATCTGGGCCCAAATCATAGTAGTAACTATTCCTATTTACATCAGGGTAAAGCGCATGTTGGAAACGCGATTTTAGGCATCTTGCATTTTCAAACCGCAGCCCCCTGACCTCCTGCGTCCACCTCGGAACATCAAGATCACATATTCAAAATGCTAGCTTACAAGCTCGCTTTTTTAACTAGCGTGCTCCTTTCAAAATTGCATATTGAATATGTGATTTTAAGGTTGATACCCGAACCCGCACTATCTCTCCAGTTTTTAGTTTTTAGTTACATATTTTCATTGTTTTAGTAAAATCATATAAACTTATTAGTAGCACGATATGATATAATAATTCTTGTTAATTTTCAAGTAATTCAAAATTCCTTTGTTAGACTTGTGATATTCTATACCACAAAACAAAGATATTTTATTTCATGAAACTTGGCAAGAGAGGTTTATCAGCTCTATTAAGACTTCACTTTTTTCTTTCCTATAATATCTTTTTTATTGATTTTTTGGAAAAATTAGATTTGGATTGGTAATTTTTATGTTCCCTCATTCATTTTTATAATTAAAATTACAATTATATCTTTTATAAAAAAAAAGAACTTCAATTTAGTTAAATTCATAAACGAATAACAAACGAATTTGAATAAAAAAAGGATTAAATTGAAGAACACAAATAAAAACTCATAAACTAAGGATTATAGTAAGAACATAATATTTTGTTAAATGAACACTTTTTTTTTGGAGAATGAGAGAGAGAATTTGAGCCCCGTCGGGGTGAGCAAGCACTGGGGACCAGACGGCAGGGGCCGAGCTGCAAGAGGAGCGGCGCGATGGTGTCTGCTTGGTACGTTGCCTAGTGGTGGGAGGCAGCTGAGAAGGGGAAGAATCTCCCTTCAAGGGCCTCTTCTCTACCTGTCTCCCGCTGAGGTCAATCACACCAGGGCCAGGAGGAGTAGTGTTGGTGCCGAAGCCAGGGGGCACAGGAGG
This sequence comes from Gaultheria prostrata, assembly GCA_036023075.1. Taxonomy (NCBI): domain Eukaryota; kingdom Viridiplantae; phylum Streptophyta; class Magnoliopsida; order Ericales; family Ericaceae; genus Gaultheria; species Gaultheria prostrata. The sequence continues at coordinate 14,422 of JAXBDA010006079.1, read as the reverse complement.
CAAGCTGGAGGAGGGGAGGCCCAAGTCCAAGACACTCAGTAAGTTGATCGGCTGCTCCGGCATGTTGTTTGAAGGGTTCTGCTCTGGAGATAGAGAGTAACCACGAGAAGAGGGGGAGCTATGATAGTTGTCCACTTCCTGAAGAAGATCTTCTTCAGGACCTCTACCGATGTGCTCGGCTCAGATTCTCTTGATAGGATGGGGATGGCGGTTTAGATCTCCTCACGATGTGCGATGGTCAGCTGTTGGGCGGTGTGAGCTCTTGTGACTTGGGGACGATGAGTCCCACCACCTCTGAATGGGTTCCTCCTTCTGTTTCTACAGCGGCCGAGCTCCGCAGGAGTGCTTGGCAGGATCATGGGGCGAGTTGGGGGCCAAGGGTGGCGAGTACGATGTTCCCCTTCTCTTCTTACACCACCCCAATAGGTGGGAGTGTAACCGAGCAGGATGTGTGCATCTCGGCCTAGTCTGACGGGGACGGGCTCGAGACCGTCAAATAGAAGAGCGGCGGCGATCTGGTCTCAGTGCAGTTGACTGTGGTCAACCGCATAGCTGGCACCCAAATTGGCAGTTGTAACACAGGAGAAACACGAAATTAACAAACAGAAAGGGAAGGGACTAATGTGAAGACCCGGCAATTCATATTTATTTTTCGTAAATAACAATGGGTTAATGTGAGGAATTGAATGAAATGATAATATTTACTAAGTGTTGGAGTGTTGGTGAGAAATATGTTGATTGGGGTGTGTTTGGTTTACACAAGTCACTTTTGGACTTGGGGTGTAATTTGTAAGATGTGTATATGTGTGTGTGGTGGGAGAAGAGAGAGAAACTCATCTCTTTCCCCTAAAATCAATCACTTCCTCCCTCTCACTCCTCCATAGCTCTCAAACTCATTTCTCTACCAATCCAAGCCAACCCTTGAGTTCCAAGCTTACTTCCTTCACAAAAGCTTCTCAAAATTTCGTGCTCTACGCGTTGGTGTGCCTTTTTCACCCCGGTGTTTGAAGATTTTTGCTTGGAGTTTGGAGCTTGAGCTAGGGTTTCACTCTTGGAGGTGTTTTCTAGTCTCAATCTTAAGAGGTAGGGGAATCTCCTTCAATTCTTCATGTAAATATGATGTTTGTATGTGTACATGCCTTATTCTTGATCAAATCCCCTTTGTTCTTGTTTTATCCCTTTGTGATGGCAAAATTAGTCATTCTAATGTGGTACATCCTTGTTACAAGCTTTCCTTGTGGTGAATCCCTAGTTAATTTGTTTATTGATTTGAGTTGGGTTGAAATCCCCCACCGTTGGGTGAAAAATCTGCTGAACAGGTTACTATTCACGTTTTTCGGGCAATGCCTATATAGAATTTGGAAAAGTGTAAAACTACAATGTTGTAGCTCTTCAAATTACCTACGTTTTGATATATAATACGTCCAAAACAGAGTTCGGTGTGAAAAGTTATGACCAAAATACTTGGACTGCTCAAACCCATCAAAACTGCCCGAAGTGATTTTGGATCGATCCAAACTTAATTTTGGATCGATCCAAAACCCCCTTCGTGCAGTTTTGCTTCCTTTGACTTCTTTTGGCCCGTGTTGTGCAATGTACTTGCTATACCCATTCTAATTGACTTAAGATACCTTAAGATATGTGTCATGAGTATATTTGAGCATATTTGATGATCCCTTAAGTTCCCTCGGGGTTCGTGGTACGCGTTTGACACTTAATGATACGAGTTGACGGTTATTGATCGAATTAGGGTTTTGAACGTTGATTTGAGTTGAGCTGTTGCATGGACACCCAAAATGAATCGATTGAGCTTGAAATGATACTAAAAGATGAAAAGAATGACATGGGGCCCGAAAGGGTATGCCCGGAAATGACACGGGGCCCGAAAGGGTATGCCCGGAATGACACGGGGCCTTTATGGTATGCCCGGAGTGTAAAGAATGGTTTAAATGAATAGTGCATACAATGAGGATGTCTTGAACACTTGCGACGTGTCGAGTACGTATCGGATACGACGGGGTCATAATTAGGGTGTGTTAGCGATCATCAATCCTTATGATTTTCTTACCCTTCTCATATTATTCTATGGACCATGTCACATGTTTATGTTCCTTATTGCACGTCATGAGCATCTCATTTCCATTTAGAATCGATAGATGTTTTCCTACTGGGCTAGTGAGCTCACCCTTATAATTTTCAGGTACTCAACAAGGTGGAACATGACTTGGCATGTGGATGTGCAATCATGACTTCATTCTTTTGAAAGCTAATCGGACGAGTTACATGATCATCTTGGACTAGTATTGTTTTTGAAAAGATGAACGTTTAACTTGTAATACATGTATTTTTTACTGGAATCTCGTGTAGACTATTTGGTTATGTAATTGATTCAGGTACCCTAAGCATTGACTTTCATTGACTTTGAACATGTAATTTGATCTTGACCGTGGTAGGTGTTGACCTCCACGTGGATTATGTACTATTTATTTTTATAAAAATTTGGGGCGTGACAACTAACGTGGACCCGTGCGGGGCAATGGAATCCTCCAAGGGATAGGATTGCCCTTAGAGGTTGTAGGCATCCAATCCCCCGGTCACCACAAGGTAATTAACTTGTTTCCCTCTCGCTGAGTTGGGAAGATCGGTGATAAGTTGTTGCTCCTTTTTTCCTCGCTTTGAGGTAATAGGTGGCATCAACGGTTGGGACGACGGAGTACATACTAAGGATGTCAAAGCATCCTAGGTTGAAATTGATAACTTTGTTAAGGGCGACTACGTCCAAAATGACCCGAACGAAATTCGGGCACATCTGTATAAGGCTCAATCTACACCGCTCATTGACCTCGCAAAGGAAGGGATTGAGAGGGAACTTTAGGCCACACTCTGTAATAAAAACGATAGGGATGTGGATTTTTCCATCGGCTTGGTCATGTTCAGGCAGGGTACGAGGGCCTGGCATGCTAAGATGGACGCCGGCAGGGATGTTGTGATCCCAGCGGAACGACGCAATTTTTTCAGGGGTGTTAACTAAATCTAAAAGTTTCCCCATGGATAGAAACCCTAGGCAGAAAGAAGGGACGAAGGAAAGGTTTGGAAACTTACAGACGAAAATGGAGTTCCTAGGAGAATTTTCTGACGACGTAGGCGGGGTAAGGGCTGACTCAAAGCTTGAAAGCAGTGAAAATGGCGGAATACGGGCTCTGTTTCTCTCTCTTTGCTCTCGAACGAAGTGTGCAAGTAAGAGGGAAAAATGAGGAGTTTTGGGTGTTTTGAAACGATGCAATGATGACCACACATGAAAATGGAGGGAAAAGGGGGCTGCAACGTACGAAATATCCCCCAAACCGTCCTTTGGACTTTTCAGATGAGCAATGTGCATCACATTAAATATAAAGGTATTTGTGGCCCCCACGTGAGGGGAGAGGCCATGTGAAATGTTAGGCCTAGTAGCAGGCCTAACCAACCACAAGCTAGCTCGGTATGAGCTCTGTACACCACCCAGCGACAGTGATGATCAGAGCTGGGGAGCAATTCGAGAGGGTAAAAACCCACGTTCCCCCAAAGGTGATCTAGCTCGGCCCCAACCCGTAGGGGTGCCCTAAAAGGAAGCCGAGCTAGGACAGCCACGGGCAAGGCTGAGCACATAATATATCATTAGCGGTAGCACCACGATGGGGTGCTGGGTCAAGACCAAGTTACTAAAAGCTCGGCCCAAGGGTCCGCAGACCAGCAGCATTACGGCAGTCCTACGTGGCAGCACGGCTGTTACACCAATAGGGCGGTAGGACGTTTTGGAATGGTCTAGGATATTCTCTTATGAGATAAGAAGCATATCCCGCGATTCTAGGGAATGACGTGAGCATTCCTTATCAATCAAGGAATATGGAGTCCTGTCAATAGTAAGATTGTGCAGGGATATGGGAACAAATCCTATATGGAAAGGAGTCCCGTTGGCCGAAAAAGACCAATATGGTAATACTTATGTGGCTAATAGGATGAATCCTATTAGGAAAGGTTTCCTAACGTGATAAGGAAACTAGGGCCATGAGGACCCTTGATTGACAAACTAACCTGCACCTATAAATACAGGCATCATGCCCACAGTAAAAGGTACGCTGTGACTTATTGTTATACGCATTGTTCTTGGCTTAATTAGTATCACCATACTAACTTAAGCATCGGAGGGCCTTTGCCATCTAGGGCAAAGGTGCTCTAACTGTTCTTTGTTTTGCAGTTTTAGAGGCACAACGTGGATACCGAAATACCCTCTACAACTAAGATGATTTTAGTTCATCGGTCTGGATTCGAAATAGTGCAAGGATGCTAGTTTTTGACTTTCTGACAGCATATCAATTCAAAAACTAAAAAATGATTATGACGAAGTTCCATTTTTTTTTTTTTTTTGCTTTTTGACATCATCTGATTTACTTGCTCTGACTATTTTCCTTTTTTTTAAAAACTGCAAAAAAGAAATCAGCATAGCAATCCCTTTGAGAGTGACCATAGGAATTTCCAACCCATTGTGAAATGTTCTATTCGAGCTATAACTATTGTCTGAAAGGACCAACTTTCTTGTGATAAATGGGAAATTGCTGAATGTGTAGTTTGTGGCCCATTCTTATTCGATCGGTTTGTAACTATTGTAATTACTACTAGGCCCATAAAAACAAGAAACAGGTCCAGCCCACAACACTAACTGTGGACGGTGCCACGCTTTTGTTTTGTTTTGAAAAAGGGCGATTTAGGGAAAAAGAAAATTTAGAGTCGCCACCCGGGATTTAATTTTTGGAAAATGTTAGGTACCCGAGGAACCGTTTAGAAAAGAATATGACTCTTTGTGCTGCTGAAAAGGGTTTGGTCTGCGAAAAATAGAGATTTAGGTTCGGGAGCCAGGTTACGAACGGGGAAGGTTTTGTTTGAAAAAGCACCCCCGCGCGCTCGGAATTTTCCGGTCTCTACTAAATGTTTGTGGGATTTTTCAGAAAAAGATTTTATTAAAAACTTTATTCATGTAAACAATAAATAAATATATGAAAGAAATGACAGGAATAAATAACAATAATAAATCACGTAATTTACAAATAAACACTGAATTAACATGAAATAATAAAGGAGGGGACATAATAGTAATAATCAATAGTTCAGAGGGGGGTCAGTGTAATAAATCACTTGTAAGTTTAAGAAAACAGAGTACTGGTTTTAGAAAAACAGAGCATCCAAAATCCTTTTGCTATTGGTGTTGTACGGCACCCACAAATGCACCGCGCGGTGCCAAATTAATGCCGTTCGGTTCCCATATTTAAATTTTTCCCAAACTTTATTTTCTGATCAGAGTAAAAATGGGACTTAAAAATCAAGTTCTTTGAAATGAAAATCATTGGAATGATTAAGAATGTACCTCCCAATTAAGCAAACGGCAAAAAAACACATCGGTTGTGTTCTCGTTATTGCTCCAGAGACCAGAATAACCCGCAAGTTATTCCGTTTGATGAATAGTAAGTTCGCCGGATTCAGAGGAGGTATTAGACCATCCTGAATTCGACAAAATCCCCTCGAGAATGTGAATATTCGTTTAGAAACAAATGGGTATACCTTCGGAACAAACTCTTTGGAATCGAAACTTTACGGACCGTGAGGCTTGGGAAACTTATGGACTCTGGGTTTCTCCGGAATGGGTTTTTCGTGTGAGATTTTGGAAGTAATATACATTGAACGGAGTTTTGATAGAGGTTTGAAAGTGAATACTCAAAATAGAGGAAGAGCTTTGATGGAGGTTTTGTTTCTGGGAAAAAATTTCGGTTTTAAAAAATTCTCTGTTTCGAACCCGTTGATGGAGCTTGGGTTTTATAGGCGACGAGTTTGGTCGACTTCACACGTTAAGCAAACCTCCCACGACAGGAAGTCGAGCTACGACGTTGTCACGCCCCGCCCCACAAACGGCACCCGCTGTGGGCCCGAGTTGGTGCGGACACGCGACATTCCAACTCAAGACCCAACATCACCTCACAGAACATCAGAATAAAAACACAGCGGAAGACTTCTAACAAATAAATAAACTCTTCAACAACAACCACGGAATCGAATACCAACAACCGTCTACTTATTACAGCTTAAACAATACGAGTCCTCAAAAATACTCTTTTATTACAAACTATAAAAGTACTACGTGACAACGTGTTCGAAACTATTTCGACACCAACTGAACTCCTCAACACCGACCGGTAGTGGACCCCCTCTAAGCCACCTGCTATCTGGCAATCAAAGAAAAGCCAAAGTGTGTGAGACATAGAGAATGTTCAATAAAATACAACAGATATGCTCAACAAGATACAACCAAATCAACGTCCAAACACAGCAGTGATATACAATGAATATCAACATGTAAATAACCAATCACATGCAAGTGGCACGTCTGCCACATCCTATGTATCCTAGGTCACTGAGGGAGCACACCCCGCTCGTTGTCACTGGTAATTAGGCGGTACAACGTACTCGTGGTGAAACCCAATCCCTAGCCCCTTCGCAAATACCATCTTTCACACATAACCCTAGGTCACTATGGGAGCACACTCCGCTCGTTGCCACCGGTAATTAGGCGGTACAACGTACTCGGGGTGAAACCAATCAACAGCCCCTTCGCGGATATCATCTTTCATACACATCTTTCACACATCTTTCATTCATATAACATCAATAGCTAAAACATCTTTAGCACGATATACATCCATTTTTACAATAACATATCATCAACACAGATATATGTCCATCCTCACATCAACACATCATCACCACAATTATATGTTATTGAACATAACCATGTCAAACACACTCACCTTCGATTCGACTGGAGTATGCCAAACTTACGGTTTCGGCATCTCCTGATGACCCACCTTGTCACCTGTCCACAAGCTAAACCACATCAGTATATGATCATCTCTAAGCATTAAAACAAATGCTTAAATATGAAAATATAAGGCTATTATGGAATTAAACAATAGCCAACAACTTCGTGAATTAAATCGTTTGCTGCAACACACAAAACTCAACAGGAAAACACACACTTGTAAAATCCGTCATAGTTAGAATATGCATCAAAATGATCTAAGATTTGGTAGACAACATTACCACATGCCAAGGCTTATCCCTGATTTTTCATGAATTTTTATGAGCAATAGAACCAAGTCCATTTCACACACAAACTCACAAAATTCTGCTCAGGAAATACAAAATCTAGCAGGACAGTCTGTCGTATCCTGACTATAACTTCCGACACGTTTAAAATCAGATTCCAAGATTACAACCACTAGAAAGTAGACTTCTAGTACATAGATTTTGACATATAATTTGCCCTATTTAGAGTCTGGATGACCAAGATACACTCAATAGAAGTTACACAATACAATCACAAGATTGCAAATTCTGCAGAACAGTCCACCTTCAATAATTCACCAAAAATCGCCTACTCAATATTTTCTAATGATTCCAACTCCAAAACATCACCAACTTATAAACACAAAAGACCCATAAGGACCCATCTCCATTGATCATACTTAGCTATAGCAAAACTTATTAAAACATAGCTCAAAAGGCTGCCCAGAATTTCCAGAATTTCTCAACCATCAACTTCAACTCAAAAACTGCTATATCCTACAGAAAATTAAGCCACAAACCCTACACCATCTCGAAGGTATACGAGTCTAGTTTCCAAATCAAAAAGCGGTTCGAAAAACGGACACTCAAGCTAGGAGTTATGCCATTTTTCCCAAAGTCCACAGTGCTGTCCGCACAAAAATGAGTCTGACAGCAGCTCGGTAAATCATTTTTCATATTTTCTGTATTTTGAATTAAACTCTGAACATTTTACACAACATACAACACATCTATGGGTACCTACTGTAAAAATATTAAGAATTTAGGAGCTCGAAAACCATATCTAACAATTCGGCCAAAACCATGGCAGATTCAACTTTTCACATGTTGTTTCACACAACCACATGACCCACGAATTTCTTGAAATAAAAACCAAATTTCCAACTTCCAAAACTCATTCTCATGAACAAAATCAGTTGAAAACTAGTTATAGAAAATGGAATTAACCACCTAAACCATGGAATTTACCTCTCATGTTTTCCAATTTTCCCTTCTCTTCTTCTTCCTTCTTCTTCTTCTTCTTTCTCTCTGCCTTCTCTTTTGCCCTTTCTCTCTTTGCCGACGAAACCCCTCCAGCACAATAATTAGACACCCTATTCATTAGGAAAATTATTGGGTGTAGCCACACCACCTCTCCAAACATACTCCCACCCAATGATATTAAAACACACCCATACACACTCAAATCCTCGCACTTCTAACGTATAACCATTTAACCCCAAACTCTTCTAATTCATATTAAAACATGAACTAACTATTAAATGCCCGGAACGGGTATTACAGTCAGGATGCCTAGTTGAATTGGTTAAGTGAAATTATTCTTTTACCCCGGAGGACGTAGAATTGGGTCCTGAGTGTGGCTGACTAGAGAAGGGCAGCTTGCGCAATTTGGTGATTATAATACAATGAGAAAGGTCATTTATGGGCCCCTAGGCCGAGTAAAAATTTGTTCACCATCACCAAAAGAGGGGAACAAAACCCTCACCCTGATTGGTTGAAATGGTGTGGGTCCACGGAATCAATACACTTTTTGGTAAGCATGACATCACTTTGTGGTGGGATCCACACCATTTTTGGTAGACCCCACACCATTGCAACCAATCAGGGTGAGAGTTTTGTTCATCCTCTTTTGGTGAGGGTGAACAATTTTTTTTCCCCTAGGCCTAAAAATTCTGATCCAAAGTGTTGGAAATTTTGCAAACAGATAGAGCAAGGATATAATTTAAAACATGCGTATGTACATTTTTTTCCGGTAATGAAGACTGTCTCGACGAACCGGACTATCCTCTCAAGCTCCTTGCTCAACCCTTTTCACGCGTTTGTTTGAGGTGAGGTAGCTCCAAGGACAAATTGCTACCGAAGGGAATCAATCCTGCGACCATGGGGTGATAAGCCCCACCGAGACAAGTCGATTAACCACTGTAATAATCCCGGAATTATACATGTGTGCACTTAAATATACGAAATGATAGGCATTTGTAATAGTGTTGCAACTTGCAAAGCAGGGATCATTGGTAAACCTGGGACTCCCAAAAAAAAAAAAAGGCTTTTTGTATTGTCCTGGCAAGTGGAAAGATTGTAAAAGACAAAATTAAATTTGGAAATTGGTTCGAGTCATCCGGATCGGGCCAAGGATCCTAACTGGATAAAATTCTGGACTATAAGCCCATAATGGAAAAGCTTTGGTCCTAATGAAAGCTTCTTGAGTCAGACAGAGAGGAATGCATTGCGTAGGCCCAGTGACCGGCCAAGTCAGGCTCACGAAATCATTTCAGGCCCGGCCCATTTTCAGGCTATTATTAATTCATGTTGGTTTGTATTTCTCTGGTTTAATATTACAATGAAAATCTCATAAGTTTTATACTGAAAACCATATAGGAATTAAAATAGCTAGAAGGTTATCTTTGCTGAAAAAAAAAAATCGAAATCTAAATTTTATTTGAGACATGCTAACCAATTAGCACAACTTTTGGGGCCACCGTAACCTTACACGTAAGCGAGTGATGATGGTTGTAAGGAGGACGTACTATAAGAATTAGTCTGAGGTGAGCACAAATTAAGTAGTTAACTCGGGACAGCTTGCACTACCTAAAATAAAATAAAATAAAACTACCATGCAACTATATATCAACAGCATCACAATGCATGGATGTACTTGTGAAATTTGAGTTTAATTTCAGCACAAAATGGAAATTTTCAACAACATAATTCAATTAACTTTTGTAAGTGATCATTTGACTAATTATAATCATGACTGCTCAGCAAACCATCGTGAATTGTGAATTTGTACAACAAGACCAAATGTTTTTATTTATTTATTTTCAGGGTGTTCTGGTTAGGCGGGCTAGCTATGCACACATTGACTAATCCGGAATTTTTAACCAAACCTTCAGTGGCCTAAAGTGTTTTTAAATGGATGTGGGGCCAGTCCATGAAGGACTTTGCTCTTGCTTAATTGTGTCCTTGCTAATTGTCGATGATATTAGTGGAGGTGTGCGAAAGCTGACCCAAACTCTCTAACTAAAAAAAAAACAAATGGCGGTAATAGTCCAACATGTAAAGTTGTGATAATAATTAAGCTTTATACTTGATGTCATGCTCCCATTCGACCAACCTCTAGGGGTTGCCCAAAAGTTTAGGCATATTGGATAAACATTACTTATTGGGTTATTTACTTGTGTCTGATTCAATATAAAAGTAAATAAAGATTTAGAGACAAAATAAGCCCATATAAACTAATAGACAATAATCAAGGGTTTGTAGCCTAGCGGTTATCTCTCAATTCTCCCATAAGTGAGACTAGGGTTCGAGTCTTGGCAGAGACGTTTGAGATTTAGGGCTATGGATAGCTTTTAGACCCCCTCTGGACTAACTCACTAACTCCCCCGCTAACCCGCCACTATATCGAATGGCAAAAAAAAAAAAAAAAACTAATAGACAACGTTTACCAAACATGTTACTTACTAAACTTTTGGCTGCATGTATTACAAAATATTGTTTAAGTTTCATAAAATTACAAAAAAATTATGAAAGTCCAAAACCCTAAAAAGAATAGGCTACTAAATAAATCAAAGTATCGATGTCGTGTTATGAGACAGGATAAGTGGGTTGTTATTTGATGCCAATTTCCACCAATTGAGATCCCATCAAGGTTTGGCAATTAAGCTGTTGACCCGGCTACTTATTTTTTTAATTGGGAATCCAAACCATCCCTTAAGAAAATTTGCTTAACTATATAATTTTTTAATTTCTTCATAAACTAATTGAATGTTTTAACGACCTAACCAACCAACCAACCCCTAATAGATATATATGAAGTCTTTAAATTTTTTATCGGACGTTCCCGAAGGGACAATAGATATGAAGTCAAAAAGTGACAATCATTTTTTATAATTAGGTGTCCGGACCAACTTAATTAAACCCACCTTAACTAATTTTGGGAGACCAACCATTTCCGAAATACAGTATTTTATTTGTAATTTGTCAATAATATGATCAAAGGGAGCAGGTGGTGATCATGCAAACCTAATCTCAGCATGTTTATGTTTCTTATCTTTTTATTAGGTGGCATTCATATAATTATAAGCTTAGAAAATGATAGAGATGGTGGAAGTAGGATCTGTATAGCATTTTTTAATTTCTTTTGAGCTTAGGTGTTGTTGGAAAGGAATATAAGTTAAGTACATAAGCGGCTTGGCTTGTTTGTTAATCTTCTTTTTTTTGAATTGCAAAAGGGTGGGAAAGGGTGACCAACGTAACAACTTTTCATGGACGTGACCATTGGGGTTCCTGATTCGCTGTTGAATGTCCGGTTGAGCCGTAGCTATTGTCCGAATAGGACAGACCGTCACCACAATACCACCTGGGCGATTAGTTGGCCAAATGCCCTCCACGTGAACCCACACAAGTCCCAACAATGGCTTGTTTGTTAATTGTTTCTTCATTTTTTTTCCCTTTCCCTTTTTAGTTTTTTGCATACCATATTACCATTGGCTTTTGTTAATTTGATTATTGCATTGTGGACTCTAAATTTGAAATCCTACCTTGTGATGATGTCATGCATGACCTAGGTCGTAGACAATTCGAAGGATTATGTTTGGTTGTTTTGAAAATAATTTTCCATATACCTTTTCACATTTTTTTTAATATGAATGTTCATGTACGTAATTGTTTCCGAGAATTTGAATTCTTTTCAATTTTTCAAAACTTGGCTAGCTAGCTCTTTCAAGAAAAGAAAAACATAGAAAGCAGGTTTTGAAATAATTCAAGCAAAGTGAGTTTTTTATTTTGAAAAAAAAAACGCACGAAACCTAAAATAACCGAAAAATTTAAAAATGTATGGTTTATGAGCATTTTGATTAAACTTCATTTTACTCAATTGTTTTCAGATAATGAAATTCATCAATGGATCACAAATATTGAAACAATATGAGTTCTGAGATGAGGGATGTCATCATTTTCTAGAGGCCCATGCAATGCTTATTATTCCACATGGAATATAAAATATAAAACTCGGTGTTTCATATCGAATTTTTAAAATATTTTTTTTGTACCCAAAAAAAAATCCGAATTTGAAAGATTAAAATCAAATTAAATATTTTCAGTTGGTAATGTTTTACATGAGAGAGAGAGAGAGAGAGAGAGAGAGAGAGAGAATTTGGTAGAGATGTTGAGCAACCAATGACTTAGACAGGAGTAAACAAATCGTTGTCTATATAACATGTTATGAGTCCATCTACCACTTGTGTGCCTCAATTTTCTTCTTCTCCCCTTAATCCATTTTCCCAATTGCTGAGCACACAAAAAGCCTATAACATGGCAATGGCAATGGCCGCTCTCCTCATCCTCCTCCTTGCCGCTCCCGCGGTACACGCCGTGCAACACAGCATTCCGTGGAACCAGCAGGCGAATTATGGCAGCGGTGGTTCTTACGCTAGTCAAACATACACCGTCGGTGACACATTGGGTAAGTTGGTTTTTATCTTGACACGGAATCTACAATCCTGAAATATTCTCTCAGATATCTCTTAACGTGATGATAGCTACACAACATTGTTAGAATATCATACCATATGAATCTTAATAGTTAGAATGTCGATACGTAGAAATCTTGAGACATGATTGTGTGACTGTCATTGCGTTAAATATAGAAAAAGCTAGAATATACAAACACGAGATCTCTAGTCATTCACACTCAAAAGGGGATCTATAAAACTTGTAACACTTACATACACACCTATGTACGTCCTCATGAGGACATAACATATACACACGTATGTACATAGAGATCTAAGGTACACCGTACACGACTTTGAACCATAACGAGACCCGGGGGGCGTGCTGTCCCTCAAGGGACAGCATGCATGCTGACCCCATTCGAGCCGTCCGTGCTCGGGGATCAACGGCCCAGATCAGTTCGGTAATGGACGGTGCAGATCTGTTTAGATCCAAACAGATTTGGGCCGTTGATCGCAAAACATGGACGACTCGGATGGGGTCAGTATTCATGTTGTCCCTTAAGGGACAGCACCATCCCCCAATCCGTTTTCACATACATTACTGATTTGTTTATCATGAAGAAAGACAAAGCAGATTCGGAATTGTCTTTCATGCTTTTTATATATATGTGGCATTTTGGATTTTGTTTCCATATATATAGAAAATTTTCAAGTCTTGGTTACTAGCTTGTGGTCCCATAAAGTTCACACTCTTATTTCTAATTGATTCGAAGTTAGTAAAATATTTATGCTCATCAGCAGTTAGAAAAATTATTTACAAATAAAATTGCATGCAAAGAGAGAATGACGTGACAGCGACATAATTTTAGTTATATGCAATTGTTTTGGTTTGTTTGTCACAAATAAACAATCTACATCCCACAATAATACACAAAAAATAAAATAAAATACACGGTTATAGCTTCAAAAAGACGTGTTACACGTGACAAAATTCAACGACAGTTGCATGGGAGGGGAAATTTGAGATAATAAAAATCCCACGTTGTTTGGGCATGAAATAGGCCATTGCTTGACATAATATTGGGACATCTGATAACTTTTGGGGATTGGATCTAAAATTTTACGTTTTCCAAGTGTTAGATCTAGTAAATTTTACGTTTTCCTAGCTGGATGATCAATAATATTTTCTCTCTATTCTCAAAAAAAGAAAAGTGTTAGATCTAGCAAAACTTTTCTTTTTTGGTTTAATTATCTAATAAAGTGCTTTGTAAGGGTTTGACCATCAGCTAGGCCTCTAATATATATGTCAGCCATGTTACCATTGGGAAATGTTATTTTTTGATCAAAATGATGCTTAATGGCAAGATGCGTCAATTTAATTATATGTATTGACAAAATTGACCATTGAATGATTAGGCTTTGTTTGGTACCAAGGAAAAGAAAGGAAACGAAAATTAAAAAAAATTCTCTTCCTTTAATTGGTTTGAGAGGAAAAAGAGAAGAAAAATAACAACTCTAAATTATTTTAACTAAAAGTTTTCCTCTTAACTTTCCTTCTTTTTTTTCTTCCTTTTATTTTTCTTTATTTTCCCTTCTTTTTCCTGGCTACCAAACAGAGCCTTACTTGGGCTATGTTTGAGCTAAACTACGCAAATGGAATTTATTTATTTATTTATAGAATTCTTCTTGGGAGCTGATTTTGGGGCTCCATTTTTTGATGCAAGCACTCCAAAATTTAATGAAGTTACAAAACTACCCTTTTCAAAATATAAAAATTACTGGAGGCACTCCACCCCGAAATTATCTCCTCATTT
>JAXBDA010006078.1:0-21907 GCA_036023075.1 Gaultheria prostrata | reverse complement strand
CCACAAATATTTAGTAGAGACCGGGAATATCCCGGGCGAGCGGGGTGCTTTTCCAAAAAACCTTCCCCGCCCGTAACTTGGCTTCCGGACCCAAAAAGAATCTTTTTCGCAGACCAAATCTTTTCCGTACGGCACAAGAGTCATCAATTATTTTTTTAAACGGTTTCTCGGGTACCAAAAAGATTTTCTAAATCGAATCCCGGGTGGCAACCCATATTTTAAATCAAAAACTTTTTTCCGGAACCATCGAAAGTGGCCGTCCACAGTATCCCTTGCTACCACCGCTGTTGCTCCCTTGGTATCCTTTCTTAACGCTGTTCACCTGTTTCTTGGCCTCCCTCGGCGAGCTTTTGGCTCCCGAGGCTTTGGAAGATCTACTGAGGAGGATTTCCTCGTAGTCTCTGAATTTCTCCACGGTGATCATCAAATCTCTCATGTCTCTCGGCGGGCGGAGCATGAGCTCTTTGAATAGTTCGGACGCGTCATCCAGCCCAATCTTGAAAGAGGTGGCGGCAATCTTCTGGTCGCAGTCCTCAACCAGGCTGTATGTCTCCCAATACCGGGCGACGTAGTCTTTCAGGGCCTCCTTCGAGCCCCTTCTCATTGTGATTAACGCGTCGATCGTCTTCAGCTGGACGTTGCTCGTCACAAACCGAGACGTGAACGCGCTCTCGAGCTCGTCATAACTGCTGATGGACCCTGGCATCAACCTGTTGAACCACAGGAGGGCAACATTCCCGAGGCTCATCGAGAAGGTTTTGCACATGATCGCATTGCTGTAACCGAAGAGCTCGGTTATTTGCCGGTACTGCTGCACGTGATTGAGGGCGTCCATGCTCGGCTCGTACTTGTTGAATTTTGGGAGCTTGAAACCAGGGGGAGGAAGCGCCTCGGTGATCTCCCTAGTGAAGGGAGACTGTCGAGCCTTATCGAGTCTTTCGTTCACTAGGCTCAGCCCGGGGCGAATGAGATCTACTGTCTGGTACTCCCCACACGTACGCTTTGGAGGAACCCTGGCGTCCTGCGGGCACTCGCGGTCTCCAGGGTGTATATTGTTGCGCTCGGAGGAACGCCTTTTGAGCGGCTGTATCCCATTGTTCTCGTGCAGGGGTGGAGCCCTAGTTTCGGGCTCGGGGAAGAGCGTCCTAGTTTCCCCCGTCCGTGTGTTCATCAACACCATGTTGCCCGCTTCGTTGCGCAGCTCGTAAGTCTCCCCAGGGTGAAGGCCCTCGCTGGCTCTAGAGTTCGCTCTGCCCACCGAGGCTGCTTGCCGTTCCATTGAAGGCTCAGGCCCTCGAGGGTCCCTCCGATCCATCGATTGGTCGGGCCGACGGCCTTCCCTCCGATCGATCGATCGGCTAGGGTGGCCACCATCTCTCCGCTCCTCCGAGCCGTTTTAGCGATTGTTACCCCTGCGGTCGGTTGCGCCGTCTGCAGGAGCTTTTCCCCGGTTAAGACGTCGCTCGAGGTCCCGAGCGACCTATTGGTCCTGCTCATCTTGTGAATTAGTCTGGTTCGGGGTCCTGCCGCTCGATGCCGTGGCACTATGTGTCGGACGCGTCGTTCGTCGTGCGTCGTCTCTCGTGTGATCCCTTGTCGCCGTACGCCTCGGCAAGATGACATGGGTTGTGCCCTGGTTGTCCACTTCGACCATCGCACCGAGGCATGCAAACACCAGCGCTCAGTCGCTCTCGGTCGTGATGGCAGCCGTCTGAGTCCTCCGAGACCTCGCCTGCCCCTGCGTCCTGGTGGGAACAGGTGGATTTTGAGCTTTCTTGAGCAACGCGATCTCGTTCCTCAAGATTGCCATCTCATCTTCCATCGTGAGAGGAGGGGGAGGAGGCAGTGATGTGTAAGGACCCACTGGGGTTGTAAGATCTCGCAGGGACCTTACACTTCCATCCATGTGGAAGAGGACGTTGTTGCTAGCTCCGGCCGCGCTGGTGCCGGCGGCGTTGGATGCCATCGTAACGGTCCCATCCCTGTTTAACATGGGGGAGAGGGAGAGACCTAAGTCACTCCTGACTTCGTGATACCTCCGGCGTGCGCTTTGAGTGGTAAAATTACCATCGGCGTCAAAGGCGTCCAGACCCAAGGTGAGGTTAGCCGTGGCTAGGAAGCTTAGTAGAAAGAGGTTTGAGTGAGGGAAGAACCACCACTAGAGTGAATAGAGAGGCTGAGAAGGACAGTGGAGTCCCCAGCAGAGTCGCCAGTTGTGGGGGGGATCTTCGCCGGAATGGCCTCTTTGGACCGCCCTGGGTGTTGGAGGTAGAGGTGAGCTACTATGGCCTCGCCGTAATCCTAGCCGCTGAGTAGAACAAGCAACCTGCACACTGAACAACCGTGTTAGTGCCTAGCCCAGACGGTGGTTGTTCGAGACGGCACTCCGACAGCCTAGTAAGTGATCGGAGAAGACGATGTATGTGATAAATTTAGAGAGAGAGTGAGTTAGGGGAGTTTAATGAAGAGAGAGACCGCCTTTAATACGGTAGGTGAGTGGAGTATTTATAGGGACCGTGGGGCGTGTCTTCCACGCCCCTCGGGTGGCTCACGCGCGCTACCCACCCCTGACACTCAAGTCCCATCACGTATGGCCCTGCACCAAGCATTTATACCTTGGCTACCCTCGAGCACTGGGATTTGGCTAACAACACCGTGTCACATCTGTCATTCACTGAGCCAACTCGTGTGGGAGAAGCAACCGGGCATCCACGTGACGATACAGGCGTAGCCCTTTGACTAGTAGATGAGTTCCATAAATGCTCACTGCAGGTTGTCTGGCACGTTCGGTGCCGAGCCCCAGTGCACCTCGTCCCACGCTCGTATGGCCGAGGTTGTAACCGCCCGATCCCAACGCCCTTGGCGTTGCCTCGGGTAGGCTGTCAGGCGTTCCCCTGAGCACTACCCTCTACCAAGGACGGGCTGGGTGCCGCTCCGCACCAAACTAAGCCCCGCCCTCGGGCCATACCCACGGTAGCATGCATCCGAGCGCTCACAGGGCGCGGTCTTGGCCGCGCGCTACAACGCCGCCTATCATCGGTAAGGGCTAACAGGGGTGAACCACGCAATGGGTACGGGGCCAGATGGGCCATGGTGAGCCCGGCCGCTACAATATGCATCTTATTTTTGGAATATTAATTAATTTGTCCCAACTTGTTCAGCTACAGAATTAAGTACTTTCTCTGGTTGTTTTTGGCTTAATTGTACGGATAGTCCCAAAAAATTAGCGAAGCGTCACTTTGGTCCCCAAAATATAAATCGTGTCTATTGAGTCCCCAATGTTAACAATTCATGTTTAAATGGTCCCCGATTCTAACTCCGTTTGTGCCCACCGTTAAGTGCGCGCAGGGTATATTTGGAAATTCATCTCATAACAATGATCAGCATCAAATCTTCTCATCTTCAACCTGAAAACCCCATCCCCAAATCTACTTCCCTATCTTCAAAACCAAACCAAAAACAAGACAAGAATTGTGCATCTCCAACCAGGGGTGGGTACAATCGTAGTGGTATAAATGTTTACAAGGCCTCATCACCAACTTAACGTGGGGAGATTAATAAGTACTTAATAACGTGGAGCTCAAAATATAATTGAGATAAAGACGAGAGTGCAATTATAATTGTTTAGTGGTGTGAATTATAATTTTTGAAATAAGAATAGAATCCAGTTGGGATTAGATTTTCTTATTTACACAAGGAGCCCAGATTTATTTCTCATTAGGTTCCTGCTCTAGCCTTATAAATATATCGTTATGTTCTCTAGGTATCAAATAGTTATTCAAAAAATTGGAATAGAGGCTGAGAGAGAGAGAGAGGGGGGGGAGAGAGAGAGAGGGAGAGAGAGAGAGAACAAAGAGACCACGTACAAGTCCACACTTGGCTACGTGATCAATGTATAAGGGAATACAGTAGAAGATCGTGAGTACTGTCGAGCAGTGTTTGTTCCATATAGTAATCGGGTCTGTCAAGTTCTAATAAAGAAAAAAGAAAAATGTCAACCAGCTGTAGACACCCCCGACTTTAGACCCGGGACACACTCACGCATTCCCAATGATGAAATGGACAAATGGTGCGTGCCTCGAGGCTCAAAACAAGACTTGAACTTGACAAAACCTCCAAACACCACTCTAAACCAACCAAAATAACCTAACCAGCCCTAAAAACCACCAAAGCCAAGCCAAACTAGCAACAAGTGCCAAAGACCCCCTAAGCGGTCAAAGCATACCTTGAGCGCTTAAAGCTTCAAGACACACCCTGAGCACTCAAGGGTACCCCCCCCCCCCCCCCCCTCTAAGTGCTCAACCCTGTTCCAGAACATTTTTGCAGAGAATCTCATCATGAGATTTTTTGCATGGGAAGCGTCTAACCACCTGATATACCTTCCCGCACACGCCTAATACACCCTAAGATGACCCCTGAAACTACCCTAACCATTTTCAAAAATCAAATTTCTCTCTCTCACTCTCATTCTCTCTATATATACACACACTCACATACCTCATTGAAAAACTACTAATCTCTTACTCTCCTACCAGCAAAAACCACCATCATCCTCTCTCACAAAGTTCAGAAACTCAGTCCTAGCTATAGAAATTCGTCTAAGCCTCTTCATTACCAAAAACCCACTTTTTAAAGCCTAAATCCAAGCTTTAGTTTCATAATATATCACCATTCCTTCAAAACACCAACCTAATCAGGTCCAAGCCCACATCAATACTACCCAAACTAACTATTTTATGTCTATAAACTCCTCTCCAAAAGCCTTCAATCAATCAAACCCCCGAGTCATGTCTTGATCAAGTCCAAAAAGGTAGAAAACATGTGAAAAATCAATGTTTGGTTCCTCTGAGGGAGATCAGTAGGTTCATACAAGTTTTATATACTTGTAGTGAGGCTACAAGGTCCTACAAATCAAAAAAGTGGTTTTAAAAATTATCAGTCATGGAGGGTTTGAGCGCTCAAACCTCTACCAGACAATTCATGAGTTATGAGGTTCAGATCAATTTTGCATGTTCAAATCACCTTCTAATGGTTATTTGGTGTTTATTATATTCTTAAATCAGTTTCTTTCATCTTTGATCATCAACAAGCGGACATTAAATGAGTATGAATGTGATGTTTCTATTATAAAAGGAGAAAACACCTTGGTTTCAAAGGATAAAAGGATGCTTCTTATTTTCTTGGGTAATAATCAGTGTTTAGAAGTCCGCAAAAACACCAATTAAGAAGTGCAAAACCATCAAGGCTCAGGAACTAGGAGAGGGTTTGAGCGCTCAAGGCCTAACCCCTTGAGCGCTCAAACTATTTTCTAGCTTGTTCTTTATTCTTGTTCATTTTGAGTTCAAGTCTTTGATTAAAGTTTATGAAGGAGTGTGTATGTTGAGGTTTCATTCTTTACTGGTCTGATCATCTTCTATTTCCCCTCGATCATCATCAAATGTTGGTTTCAAGCCTATCATATGCTTACAAAGATTCACAAACTTTATGCTTCTGAAAAGTAAAGGTCTTTATGCCATAAAGTGTTGGTTTGAGGTTGCTAAGGTCTGTGAAAAGAAACAAAAAGGGTCAAAAGCGTGAACCAAGAAAACAGTTTGAGCGCTCAAACCTATGGCCCTGAGCGCTCAAGCCTATTCCTAATTTATCAATGTTTTTCATCTCTCTAGTCAACTTGCCATGTTTCTGATGTTCTGGGTACTCTTTATGTTTATCTTCCCATCCACCAGCCCATATTGTTTCTTTGATCCAATAGTACATCTCAAACCAACCATAAAAAGATTATTGTATTTTGAATAAACTGCAAAATCTTATCTTTCAGAAGCAAATATGATCTTTTCTCATGTTTTACACAAACCAAGATCAAAAGGAAATTTACAGCATTGAGTGGGGTCGAGCGCTCAAGCCCCCATCATTTAAGCGCTCAAGACCAGTACAAAGGAACATATTGGTTTTTGTACAGAAATAGTTTATGATGTGGTTTCTACATTTTAGTTGATTTTCTGTCATTTTAGTGTTCATTACTTGTTGTTTATCGTTCACAGTAATTTACGTTCGTGTATCATCATTCATCATTCACGTAAATATCCAAGCACAAGCATCCACCATAGACTTTCAACGTGTTTATCATTGTACTTGATTTCCTTGTCCCCGAAATCCTGTTTACATGTTCAATGTTAGATTTCAAGCATTTCACAAATCCCACAAAACATTGAGCAGAGACCGGTTTACGAACCGGGCGAGGGGGATTCCTTAAAAACCTTCCCCTCTCGTAACCAAACCCCCGAACCCGAGAAAATTATGGTTTCGCTTGACCGGCAAAACCTTTTTCAAAAATTGGGTAAAAGAGTCATTTTTCAACCGGTTTCTCGGGTTCGGTCCTTAACCCGGGTGGCGACTCCAAAAACCGCTTTCAAATCAACTTGTTTTATTTGCGAGATGTCCACACCAGCGTTTGTGTATACGGATAAGTGGTAAACCCTAATTCCGCTTCGTAGGGTTTGTGTTATTTGTTTTGGTCTTATATGTACGCGTTATTACTGGGTTCAGGGATTAGTTTCCCAACGCTCCTAACCCAGCTACCTGCCTCGTTCCGTGGCCAATACAATTCACTTTTGCCGCTTGGAAGATCTGGTTTTCACGTAGCCAAACTCATTTTAGTCCACATCCGATCCCTATGGACCAACAAATACGTACTTCCAAACACTTGGCCTTGGAATACTTCTTTTGCACTAACAAATCTACTATACAGAGGCCTCCTGTTTGCATTCCGTATAAAAAAATGGAACCCTCCTACAATGGGCTGATTCAAACTTAAAACCGACGATAGTTCCATTAGGAATCCTGGTCTCTTTGAAATTGGAGGAGTTATTCGGGATCATAACGGCAATTGGATATTGGTGTTTTCCAAACCAATAGGGGAAACTACAAGTACGGTATCTAGATGTAGAAGTAGACTGTCATGTGGCTTAAAAACTTATTGTAACCGATTCTCATACTTTTGCATTGATTCCAAACTTAGTTATGGATGGTGTAGCACCTTGAGTATACCATTTCCCACGTCTACCGGGAGGCGAATTTTGTTACTGACAAGTTGGCAAAAGCAAAACATGCATTGAGTTTTCACTTGAATCACTTCCCCAGTGTATCGAGTTTTGTATCTCAATGCTTTTTGTGGGATCTACGTCGAATGACTACTCCATGCACGTTGTGCAGCCAACTTTAACATATAAATAAAATGTTGTTCCCTCAAAAAAAAAAAAGTGTCTGCTACGGCAAAATCAACTTAAAACCTTTTATATTTATTTTTTGTTTTATATACACTTTCCACTGCTTGACTCTATAAGACAGCCAATTAACCAAAAAAATGTTTTGTGCATATCTATCAATACACGTACCAAAACTTTAGTATAACACAAGTTATAAGATTCCAGGTTATTATTGACGCATGCAAATGGTTTTTTTCCCTTTCTTTTTTTTTAATACAAACATGAGATGTGAAATGTCACGTGTGATGCACGTGCAAGATCGGAGTCTTATAGTTTACCCTGGTTAGAATTGATTAAGACTAGGGCTGTGTTTGCTTCCGTGTTATATTGGGTAATGTTCTAGGCTTGGTTAGTAGCTCCAGATGGGTTGTCGGTAAAGTGTACGTTTGAATTGTAGTTAGAGCAATTCTAGTAATAATGCCATTTTGGGACAAACCATTCCCAAAAAGTGGCAATGAATAGTGTCATTTGGCCAACAAATGACAATGTGTGCAATGGTTAATTAATTGCTATTTGCAATGTCATTTTTTTTCAAGAATTCCTCTTGTCCTAAACCGGATACATATACTTATTCTGTGTGACATAGACGACATTAAGAAATCAGAACCCTTTTGAAGAATTTGTCGGACAGATCAGCGAATGTCTTCAGTGGTTTGAATTTGAATAAGCTTGTATAAGTTAATAAACCTGATCATGATCCAACTCAATAATGTACATTACTTATTTTAGGATTGCATGAGTTGTTTGATTGTACAAAAATGTTGATTACTCAGTCCACTAGATGCAATAACTGTAAAAGAGAAAGAGGGTTTACAAAATCGAAATA
This sequence comes from Gaultheria prostrata, assembly GCA_036023075.1. NCBI lineage: Eukaryota > Viridiplantae > Streptophyta > Magnoliopsida > Ericales > Ericaceae > Gaultheria > Gaultheria prostrata. The sequence continues at coordinate 13,819 of JAXBDA010006078.1, read as the reverse complement.
AATCAAATTTTATGTATGGACTACGGTCCACTATGACACAAGGTAACCAACTGGAGCTAATTCAGTTGGCTATGGCTCATGTAACTACAACAAAAAAGGCTTTATGGGGCATTCATAACTGCCTTAATAAGGGGCATGTTGGGGCATTTCACCTGTTGAGGCACTCCGCCTTAGTGTCGCGTGTATCGATGCAGCTATAGATGTAATGTGGCACTTCTTATGAGGCACTTTGAGGAGCCTCAAGAGCTCTTCTACGCTACATTTTTAAGTGCCCCGTAAAGTACTTATTAAGGCATTCGATTGAGGCACTTTGAGGAGCCTCGAGAACCTTCTATTGATGCACTTCTAGGTGCCGCATATACTCCTTATTGAGACATTTTCCAGTGCTGCCACAGAATTTTTGAAATTCATTTTTTATACACTATTAAGGCATTCCAAACTACCGCATAAACCATAATCTGTGAGGTCAGGAGGACAGCTTTCACAACACTTTTGAGTGCCTTCTAAAGTGTTCACGGCACTTTTTAGGGCATTCTTAATACACTACATTCAAGCAGTGACAATAAAATAAAATCTAATTAATTGGAATTTGTATCTCACTCAAGTCCAAAACAAAATAAGCCATAGTCGTTAACTTCAACAAAGAGTGTCAACAAACTTCATAAGATCTAAAACAAAAAAAACTTCACAACAATCTCTTAAGAAATGAAATACAAACTTGATACAGTTTTCATTAGAAATCTAAACCAATTATAAAAACTACTACTAAAAACAAAACAAAAGCTACAAGTTCAGCATCCACGCATCTTCGAGGCATCTTCCAACTCATCTGATCGTTCAGCAAAGCAACCATCATCATCTTTCTCTACCTAATCAAAACAAAATCACATACACGGTTTTAAAGTTTACTACTTTGAAGAAAAGTAAAAACTAGATAATATTGGGCATTTACGTTGTTCTCGAAATCTAACAACGAACAAAAGTTTATGCATAGAAAGAAGTTTTTGATACGTACAACATTTTTCCCCACTTCCTCATTTGAGACTACGCCTTTCTTTGTATAGCAAGTAATGAACACATGTGCACGCGATCATGACCGAGCTTTTTTGCCTGAATGCATTCCAAAAGTTTATAATCTCATACTGCAGATAAATTTTTGATTCTAGTACCGTCAAAATAGTTTACAAATTTATAAGATTACCTCAGCCTTACTACAGCTAGCGGAGTTTTGCCCATCCTGTAAACGATAGTTTGCCCTGCTCAACTAGACTTGTTTTCATCACTCACTTTCTGAAACAAAAAAAGGTACTCATGAGGTACTGAAATATTTTGAGATAACCAAAATTGGTAAAGATTAAAGGTCATGTACCTTTGCATCTTCATGCCAATACTTAACAAGTTCTTTCCATTGATCTGCTTGCACTCAATCAGGAAGACTATGTATTTGCTCCTCAATGGGTTGCTTAGAATCAAAGTTTTTCCTCTTCAGCGTAGTCTTCCAATTCCTCCACTTTTTCTAAATTGATTTCAAGATCCATCTTTTATGACTGGGAGATATATCAAACTTTTGCTACAAATCCACAATATTATATATTATGATACATATTTAGAAACTAACAAGTCCAAAATTGTGAGGATGTAATGTACTCTAAGTTCAAACTTACCAGTACCAACGCTAACATGTCATCCTTGTAAACTCCAGGCATCTTGTGCCAAGTCTTATAGTGGAGAGGCGCATACTTCCCATTTCTTGCTATAGTTCCCAAAAAGTGGCTCAAAATGCGATTGTTAGGAGTGGTAGGGGCCATGACCTAAAAACATGTTGATGAATAAAAAATAACACAAAGTTGAGGTAAGAGACTATTCAAAAATAAAAAAAACTTTAAGGAAACAATAGTAATCAAGTTACAGAAACGATAAATCAAAATTGTTTGAAGGGTGCAAGGTCATGTTTTGTTATAGTTTGAATCAGTCTTTATGTCAAGTCAATATATGAAAAATGGGACACCAAATAGAGTTTTGTTATGGATTATGAAAACAAAAAAAAAGAAGTAAAGAAAGGATAAATGTATCAGGCAAACTCATGAATAAGAGGACGAGGACAAAATGCCAACAAATTAATGAGTTCAGGGGACAAGGCAAATTGCAAGTTATAGTAGCACTCCACTACAGAACTACGAATGGGACTTGGACATGAGCTAAACAAACAATAACTTATGAAACGGGATTAACCTCAAATGCCGAATCAAGCTATCATAAAAAATTCAACACAAAGCCTCTTTGAACAGAAAGGAAACAGGTATAAGCATTTGGCATCATATTGCTGGTCTTTTCACATTGTATTTTTCACAACTCCAAATCAATACCAAATCCTATTAACAGACTAAAATCTTTTTTTCTTTTGACTAACTCCAAAATTTCTTCAATTGATCTTTGGTTCTCTCTAAGAAAAGTATTTGGGTGCTAGTACTAAAGATCTATAATATTTTATCCCTAGTACTAATATATAAACTAGTAGGTCCAACAAACTCGAGAAGAAACCAGTTGAAGGGTCAGTAGTCAACCCGCATTTTGAAACAAATTCACAATCATAAATAACTTTCAAAAATCATAACCAATAGTTCTTCTCCTTGGACCTTTACATGAGAAGCTTCCATCTATTAACCTGTTACCGTTGGAAAAGAGATAACCGACAGTTCAAGAGTTGTCGTGCTCTTCAGGCACATACCAGGAAAAGAGGTAACAAAAAGTGCTCGAAATTTCTGGAATACATAAAATGCCAGACACTAAACAGGAAATCAAAGCATCTAATCTAATATATGGGGTAACACCACTTTGGCATCCTCTCTTTTTGAGATTGTGCATACTTTTTCAATCCGAAAATGACCCCATCAAATAACTCATAACTGAATGAACAAGACTTAAAAAGGGAACTGCAAGGGACCAAAGATGAAACATGTGCACATCAACTCCACATCAACCCATTTCCCTCCTACTCCAAAAGTCTGAAAACAGTAACTACCTCCTCCATCTACATTCCTGCGCTTCTCTCCCACTGCATCGGCTAGCAGCATCGATGTCTAAGAATCTCCCACCTTACAAGTTACACCAACTCAGGTAAGTGCCACCGTCTCCTATCCATTTTAACGTCCGAATGGATTGTCGGAATCAAAAAATTCCCACCATTCAGTCTCTTTAATAAAAAAATTTGGCGTTGTGTGCCAATAATGCAAAAATGCTAATGTTAAAAATGCTATACTGCAAAAGAACAGTTTATGTTTCAGGTTAGTTCAGTTTCCTAACGTTTTCTTTGTATTAAAATACCTGATTAGGACTTCCGGTCTTCGGTTCTCTGGATTAAATAAGTACAATAGCTTTCGTTTCAGGTTAATTCAGGTTCTTTGTATTAACTGTATGGATTAGAACTCCAGAAAGTATGATGACAAAAAAAAGGGGAAAAAACCCCAACTTCACATTACTTGATAACAAATACTTTATTGAGGGCCACTCTAAATTGCTTACTTTACCGGAAAAAAACTTAATAAGATAGCATGGTGCTGCTTTCCAGTTTTTAAACTCCTTTTCATGAGCCTTTTGATTATGTTTACTATGGATGGAATGGATAGTGACAATCAGTACACAAATGCAAAATATTCAGGTAATGTATGATTTGATTACGAGCAATCTGTCATAACGCATAACACAGTGCATAACGTGGAAAATCATGACGCAAAAAAAGAGAAACCACAAATCAATCTGTATCCCATGAGTTTTTCATATCTTCTATAACCTAGATGCAAAATGTTATACAAAAACTACCAAAAAAAAAAAAAAGAAGGCAGAATACAACAAATTCCGCCGACTAGATTACCATTACGAAAATCTTAATTTGGGGGCTGTTGTTTCCCTTAACCCCTCTAACAATACAAATTCTATATTGTACATGGTGATCTCTTCATAAAAAAATGAAATTACGAAGACAAACTTGATTGATTCACAAAGAGAGAGGAAGGGGCGCAAGACAAAGAGAGGGAAGGAGGAACATACCGACCGATAGCGTCGTGCGGTGAGACTTGAGAGTTGCGGCAGGGTATACTATAAAGGACGATGGTCGCCTGGTCCGACTAGCAGAGAGAGAGAGACGACCAGAGGAGATTTGCAGATTTGGGGATTTTTAATAATTAGGTCACTTAGGTCAGGAGTGGTGGAGGGAGATTTGGGGATTTTGGTTTATGGAGGGAGTTTTAATTTTTTACAGAAAACTTTTTGGGGAATGGAGGGAGTAGGGTATTTGGGAGGGAAAAGAAGTACTTGGGAGGAAATTAATTATTCGGTGTGCTTGTGTTGTGGAATTATTATGTTCATATTGTAAGTTAATTGTCAGTGATATTTTCATAATGATTAATCTAAACCATTGTAATTGCACGTCTTATAAGTTCTATCAAAGTCACCAAAATCAGAGTCCGATATTAGCGATTGTATGATCGGATCGTATTTAATGCATTCCGAGGCACAAAATGATTGTGAATTACTAACAGGCCCCACCTGAGGTATTTTTTTCGCGATCAGAATAATCCATCTTTTACATTACACGCATTAGATTGGTCGTATCAAGAATCAAGTTAATCATGTCTCACTAAAAACTTGAGAGGGCATAAAAACTCGTTTATATAATGAAATTGCATCCCGATCAAGGACCTTTGCAAACCCGATCCTTCCAAAATTTCACGATAATGATTTACTCAATAAGCACAACAACATACATGGTATCGATCATCTTGATTGTGTCGCGGTTATGTGGCTACTGTACGTTCAATTACTACACACTACTTAGTTTGTTGTCAACTACATTCAACGTATAAATTTTAAAGTAATTACCAAGTCAATTTTTACGAATGGTCGATCTGAGCCATTAGAATTTCACGTCTCATTAATTTCACTAGCGTCGCCAAAATAGGAGAACATCGGATATCGGCGACCGCGTAATAAGATCACATTTAATGCATCCCGAAGCATTAAAATCTTATAGTGGACAACCTGAGCTCCACTTGAGTTTTTTCTTGCGATCAGAATCGTTTATCTTTTACATATTTTGGAATCCATCAGTCGTACAAAAAACAAAGTGGATCGCATATCGGTACGCATTTAATCGGACGAAAAGTATCATTAAAAAAACAAATTGGGTCCCGATAGTCAAGTTTTCTAAACCTGATCGAGAAGAAACTTTACACGATTGATTTCATCAATCGGGACAACAAAATCCACGACTCGATTGTTAGAATAGTTTCGGCTTATTGAGATTCGCAAAATATTATCAACGGCTTGATTGTTAAAATAGTGTGACGGTTGGAAAAAATTACTCTTGACACCTGTAGAGTGACGTCGTTTAAGGAGTTGCAAAAAACTGGCCTATTAAACCATGTTTTGAGGCACTTTGGCCAGCCCTATCAGATAAACATTAAAAAAAATTAAAATTAAAATTCTAGTGTCGGTTGGAATGCCCCGTTAGGTATAGGATTTGAGGCACATAATAAAATTGCCCCTTTAGTTGGGTTCAAGAGTGACGACATTTCACCATTTGCAAAACTGCCGTATTTGACCAAGTTTTTGAGGCATTTTTGGTAGCCCTATCAGATAAACATTTAAAAAAAAAATCAAAAATCCAGTGTCAGGTTGGAATGCCCCATTAGGTGAACACAATGCGGCACTTAAGAAGGGAATGTCTCGTTATCATACTTAATGAGGCAATTTCTTAAAAGTGCCCTTTAAAAAGTGCCCCGAAATCACCATTTTGTTGTAATATATCTCACTAGGAGGTTAGATGTTCGAATCTCCCCGCCTGAGGCTTTTTGTTTTTTTGTTTCTATCCTGTAACGGATTTATTTTCTTGTATTGGGTATGTTGTTAGGCTTGGTTGTCTCGTGGATTCTCATAATTGATGTTGTGTCACGGGTTTGTACTTTGTATTTCATATGTGATGTAATTGATCTCTTCTATTGATTGGAAAAAAAAAAAACTATGACACAAGGTACAAAATTGAATAGTTAATGTATCTCTTGAAAATGATACGCTTACAAGCTTTACTTAATTGCTAATTTTTCATTCAAAACAATTTTTCTTCCGAGTAAATTTTGCAGCTAAAACTATGAGAACCACGTGCAAAGCAATGACCTCTGCAATTCTCGCATTTTAGAACCTAAAACTATGAGAAGAACCACGTGCAAAGCAATGACTTCTGCAATTCTTGCATTTTAGAACTTCCTTTTTTTCTAATCTTTTATTAATTTTTCTATTTTTTAAATTTAATTTGTATTATTTAATTTGCATAGATGTATTCTTGGTCCCTTGTGAAAAATTCGGTTGAGGCCCTGCCTCGTCTTTAACGAAGATAAACAACATGAAAACAGCCCAAGAATTCGGCATTAGAAGTCCACTACCTGGATTTTGTTAGCCCAATTAATTGGGAGCCTATTTAGCAGTTCAACTGAAGAGGTTAACGATTTCCTGACAGTCTGACACTGGTATTAGGTTGTGTGGACCGTTTTGTGGTCCCAAACTTAATTTTTTTATTTTATACCACTTTTAATAAGAATTCACACCACTTCTAAACAATTCACATACTCCAAAATGAAAGAATTTACATCCCTTAAATGAAGAATTCACACATCCTCTATACAACTCACTTTTTAAATATACAATTCACACCCCAAAATGAAAGAATTCACAGTTTTCAAATGCAAAATTCACACCCTCCAAAATGAAAGAAATCACACTCCTCAACTGCAGAATTCACACCCTTTCTAAACAATTCACAACCCTCAAAATGCACACAATTCACTTCCCTTGTAACAATTCACACCTCCAAATAACATACAATTCACACTTCTGCAACAATTCACACTCCCAAGAGCACACAATTCACACCTCCTAATAGCACACAAATTCACACCTCTAGAACAATTCACACCCCTATACACACAAATCACACCCGGAAAAAAAATTGTATACATAATTTCATATTCACAATGGATCTTGTTTGATAGATCTCATCGAGTAGGTTCCCAAAATATACTATTTAAAAAAAAGAATATATATAACAAAAAATATTAAGTTTTAAAGTTTTAAAAAAATAAAGAGAGAGAGAGAGAGAGAGGACCACAAAAAAGTACTCCCTTCGTCCCATTTTGTTTGTCAATTTTTGATAATCGTGTCAGTTTTCGATTGTTTATATCTTTTAATATTGATCTCCAAATATATGCATCATGGATCTTGTTTGATAGTACACGATTAATTCTATTATACAAAGTTTTTAAAACGATGAAAAATAGATTAAAAGATATAAGAAATTTAAGGTGTAGCAAAAAATGAAATAATTAACAAACAAATTGGGACGAAGGGAGTAACAGATTCTTGGTCTTGGTATAGCTGCTATGTAGAGAGAGAATTGGAGAATAATAAAAAGCAATTATGGTGGGGCACACGCGGGAAAAAAGGGAGAATAGAGAGAAAGTGCAGCGCACACTACACCTCACGTGCATCAGGATTTATTAGAGAGTAAAAGACAAAATGGGGTTGGGAAGGAAGCAAACTTAAAAACTGAGGCCGGCCGATAATTTCCCGTTTCTTTTCTACTCCATCTGTCCCATTTTCATAGTCCCACTTGAGGATTCCAACTTTTCAAGAGGACACAATGATTACACCAAAAAGTGCTCAATTTTCCACTTATACCCTCTCAAAAAGGTGATTTGATTGATGGAAGTAGTAGTATTTTAATTCAAACAAAAAGGTAATAATGTAACTTTATTAACTTTCTATTGCTTATTTTGGAAAGTGGACAAACATTTTGGGACGTCCCAAAAAGGAATACTGGACTATGAAAATGGGACGGATGGAGTTTCTTCCGGCTGTTTTCTTTGGTCTCACACGTCATGAAACTTATTGGCCCAGTGGAGCTTGGTCCGTAGGACAAGCTGTAGTCTTTGTCAATTGGCACAAACTAACGTAGTATGGGTGTGTGACTGATGTATACAATATACAAAAAGTAAATGTGAACGGTTACTGAATGTAAGCTCCATAAGCCGAACTCTCTCATGGTTATTATGTTCATGAACAAAACACGCAATTACATGTATTCCCCTTTTATTGAGTTGTGTGCTTATTTTTGTTTTTATTCTAGAGTGTCTGTATAGGTGTAGAAAGGAATCTCAAAATATTTGTTTTTATTTTGAGCGCATTAGTTTTTAGTCAAGCTTTCGAAAATTTTGGATTAGTATTCGCTCAAGAAGGAAAAGGTTTATCGAGCAACAAGTCAAGTGACTGCATATGGATTGAGTACTAAGGCCAAATCCTTTCCTTAATTGATAATTCTCTTTCTGGCAACCTCTTATTCTATTGGGCAATGTTTTAAAACCCGGACCGGACCGGGCGGTCGAACTGGTAGAACCGGGAACCGGTCAAGGCAACGGTCCGGTTGACCCCTAAAAATCATTTTCAGTTAAAAACCGTTCTAAAAATGAAAAACTGGATTTAACCGCGATCGAACCGTCGGATCGTTCGAACAGTTAACGGTTCAGTATAACCGGCCGGGTTTTGATCGCCTATATAAAATCTCAAAAATTAGGGCTCACATTATTCACGCCACTCTTTCTCAGCCTCTCAGGCGTTTGAGAGGTGTCCCCTCCCTCTCTCTCGACCCTCTTTGATCTATCTTGACCCTCTCTCTCTCTGTCTATCTCGCCTCCTTGACAACCATAGATCATCTCTCTCCCTCTCTCTCGACGATCATAGCAAGCTCCGGCGAGCCAGACGTGCACCACAGGGCTCCGGCGAGTTCGATTTGTCACCACCGCACTTGAGAAGGTTTCTTCTTCTTCTTCTTCTTCTTCTTCTTCTTCTTTTATTTCCTCTGTTTGTCTGTTAATATTAATGATGGGAATCAAGCAATTTGTTTCCAGATTTAGGTTAGGGGTTTGAATCTACTCCCTCCGTCCCAAAATGATAGTCCATTTTGGGATTGCGTGTCATTTTCAACGGCTTATATCTTTTAACGTGAACCTCAAAAAATATGCATTACGGATCTCGTTTGATAGATCTCATTGAGAACTTTTAAACGGTGCAAAAAAAATTCAAAAATTATTTTGATAAATACATTATTTTTTAGTTTGAAAATTGCACGTAATTTCGTAGTGGACTATCAATTTGAGACGGAGGGAGTATGATTTTTCTGACTGCTGGTTGTAGGGCTGTTGTGGGTGGGAGAGAATTTAAGATATGACCATGTCAAAGTATTATATAACTTCATTAAACAGGGGGAGAGAAAATTTAAGCTTGTTTAACAATGATACATTTAAATATTGCCGTAGGATTCAACATGGGAGACAGAATTAGATGACAAAATTGTGAATTTTTTTGAAATTTTTAGGGAATTTGTTGAAGTTTTAAGGAATTTTTTCATAATTTTTATTATTTTGCATATTAAAAAATATATATTTACCACATAATTATGACATCATGGGTCGATAACGGTTTGACCGCGGTTCGACCGGTGACCCGTCCGCCCGGCCCCTTTTCCGGGTCGCCTTTCGGTCCGGATTTTAAAACATTGCTATTGGGAACCTTTTTCTTATATCTTCCTGTTGTTTTCTTTGGGAACCTTTTTTCTTATATTTTCCATAGGACAAACTGTAGTCTTTGTCAATTGTCACAAACTAACAGAGTACGAGTGTATGACTGCTGTTTACGATATATAAAAACTACATACGAACAGTTACTGAATTTCGTTACGGCACAATTTATCTGTTGGAAATTTCACAAAATTTTGGATGAGTGAAACCGGTGCGTTTCGGAGCGCCTGACGAGGCAACCAAACGGTCCACTCCGGGTTTGATGAATCTGGATGTATAGTTTAATTTTCAGCAGTTTTGAATATTCAATACCCCTCATGAATTGAGGTTAATGGTCAATTCAAATTCGTATTGAAGGCTGGGAGTTACCGTTACAGAATTGATTTGCTGTATTCAATCCCATATTCAAGGCTAGAGGCTCCTTCTTCAGCTATTTATAGGGAGCTTCTGCCATTGGTTTTGAGCACCAGAAAATACATCCAACACTTTCAAGTTTAGAAGTTCGTTCTTTGTGAGAGAGAGGCAGACGCAAGTGAGTTCGCCAGGGCAGTCGACAGTAGTGTTCTGTCGGTCGTGCTTCTAGCCATTTTATCCTTGGACGAGGACACCGGCAAAACCTACAACATTCTATTATCAATAGAAATTATTCTCTGGATTTTGTATTTCCACAATATTTTTTCCAACAAGCTTAACAAGGATTTTCTAATCATTTGGCAATCGAATTCCAGAAAATAGTTTATGTTCAGTACTAACATTTGAGTTGCAAGAACAGATTCATAAGATAGTATGGGGCTATCTCACTAATGTGAGACTGGAGTTGTAGTAATCTTACCAGATTACGTGGGTGATAGGAAAAAAATAAATAAACAGTTTGGCTACGGCCTAAGTCAATCGTGCACGATTGGACTTCTCAAATTAATTGGAAAAGCCACGACTTTTGGCAGTTGTGCGCAACTTGCCTCGAATTGTTGAGTTGATTGGCCTCTGGATCAATCTACTTGGCTTAAGCCTTGACACTGCTCGGCCGGAACTCGTGATTAGTGGTCTATTTGGCTTTTGGAATTCTGCTTAGCAGTAGCAGTCCTTGACTAGTTCGGCATTGTGTGTGCTAGGCCTGAAGTAAGTACAACCAGTGGAAGGTTGATTTACTCAGCCTTAGTCACGGGTGGCTCATTTTACCCTGTGTTCAATGAGGCGAAGTCTACCAAGCAACTATGAGAGTCCTTAGACAGAAAATACAAAGTCGAGGGGGCCGGGCCTAAGAAGTTTGTTGTGGGCCGTTTCCTTGATTATGCAATGAAAGATTCAAAACCTGTAACTACACAGGTCCAGGAGCTCCAGATATTGATCAATAAAATCAAGGCAGAAGGGATGCCGTTGCCAGAGCCGTTTTTGGTGGCTGCAATCATCCATAAGCTTCCAGAAACGTGGAAGGATTTCAAACATTATCTCATGTTCAAGAACAAGGAGATGAACTTGGAGGCTCTTTTCTTTAAGCTCAATGTCACTGAACAGAATCGGGCTTAGAGAGAAAGCTGTCAAAGCTGCTGAAATGGCTATGGCAAAGGCCAACATGGTGGAACACGGTCGTCCTTCATCAAGTGGTGTGAAGAAGAACCAACATGACAAGCGGTCTAACAAGCAAAAGGGCAAAAGTGGCAATCTGGGACCGTAAGGTGGTGTTGCAAAGAAGCAGAAAGAGAAGTTCCAAGGGAAGTGCTTCAATTGTGGCAAGTTTGGGCATCGTGCATCAGAGTGCAAGAAGCCACCTCGTCCACAAACGCATATAGCAGAAGGCTCGGGGGGAGACGATGACATGAATTTTTTGGCTATGGTATCTGAGGTGAACGAATCCATAGGAATGGTGGATAGACACTGGGGCCACTCGCCATGTATGTTGTGACAAGAAGATGTTCACATCACTCAAGCCAATTACAGGTGAAAAGCTGTTTATGGGGAATTCAGCGAGTTCAGATACTGCTGGGGAAGGAACAGTGGTCCTGAAGATGACTTCGGGAAAAACATTGACTCTGACCAAGGTGTTGTTCGTGCTAGACATTCGCAAAAATCTGGTGTCTGGTTCTATGTTTAGCAAGCACGGCTTTCGTGTAGTGTTTGAGTCAGATAGGGTCACTCTGACCAAGGCTGGAACTTATGTAGGGAGAGGTTATATGACCAATGGTCTGTTTAAAATGAATGTAATGACTGTTATCCATGCTATCAATAAAACTATCGCCCAGTTGCTTATGTGCTTGAGTCTTCCATTTTGTGGCATGGTAGACTAGGTCATGTTAATTATGAATCTTTGCGTAGATTAGTTAACTTGGACCATATTCCAGCTTTCCATATTGATACAAAACACAAGTGTGAAACTTGTGTTGAGGCGAGGTTAACCAGGTCTTCATTTCGATCGGTTGAAAGAAGTACCAAACCATTGGGACTAATCCACACTGATGTGTGTGATTTAAAATATGTCCAAACGCCAAATGCGGACAAGTATTTTATTAATTTTATTGATGATAGCACAAAATATTGCTATGTGTACCTGCTTAAAAGCAAGGATGAAGCATTGGACAAATTCATTCTTTTTAAGAATGAGGTTGAGAACCAACTTAGCATTAAGATTAAGGCGGTAAGAAGTGACCGAGGTGGTGAATTTGAATCACCGTTTGGTGGGTACCGTGCTGAACACGGTATTATTTACCAAACCACTGCGCCTTACTCGCCTCAGCAGAACGGAACTGCAGAGCGCAAGAATTGCACATTGAAGGAAATGATGAATGCTATGTTGGTTAGTTCTGGGTTGCCTCAGAACATTTGGGGCGACGCGGTGCTCACCGCTAACTATCTATTGAATTTAGTGCCCCGCAAAAAAGTTAGACAAAACCCCTTATGAGTTGCTCAAAGGTAGGAAGCCTAACTTTAAGCACTTACGGGTCTGGGGGTGTCTTCCAAAGGTAGCAATACCTCCTCCTAAGTATGAGAAGATAGGACCGAAAATCGTTGACTGTGTGTTTATCGGTTACGCACACAATAGTAATACGTATCGTTTCTATGTGTATGAGTCTGGAGTACCAGACATTCACAGGAACACCTTCATGGAGTCTATAAATGCATCGTTCTTCGAGCATATTTTTCCGTATAGATCCATTGGGGAGTCCAGTTCAGTGAAACGGACTTTACATCCTGCTAACGATAACAGTAGAGACCAAGAAGAGGAAGTTGATGTAGAGTCCAGACGCAGCAAGCGTGCCAGGACATCAACATCCTTTGGTCCAGACTTTCTAACTTATTTATTAGGAAGTGAGCCTCGGACTTACAAGGAAGCTGTTAGCTGTCCTGAAGGTCCATTGTGGAACGAGGCTATTAAAAGTGAAATCGACTCCGTACTGCAAAACCATACATGGGAACTGGTGAATTTGCCACCAGGCAGTAAGCCTCTGGGCTATAAGTGGATCTTCAAGAGGAAGATGAAAGTAGATGGATCAATCGATAAGTACAAAGCTAGGCTTGTCATTAAAGGATACAGACAGAAAGAGGGCCTAGATTACTTTGATACTTACTCACAGGTCTCCAGGATTAATTCTATTCGAATGATAATTGCTATCGCTGCTTTGCGAAACCTTGAGATACATCAGATGGGTGTAAAGACAGCTTTCCTAAATGGCGATTTAGAAGAAATCTACATGGAACAAACCCGAGGGTTTTTCTGCACCAGGCCAGGAAAGAAAAGTCTGTAGGCTTGTTAGATCTCTGTATGGTCTAAAGCAAGCACCTAAACAATGGCATGACAAGTTTGACAATGCAATGTTGTCAAGTGGCTTCCGAATCAGCGAATGTGACAAGTGCGTTTATGTCATGGACACCGACGAAGGATACGTCATTTTGTGTCTCTACATTGATGATATGCTCATTGTTGGTAGTAATGACAGAGTCATTCGATCTACCAAGAATATGTTGAACTCTAAGTTTGACATGAAGGATATGTGCCTAGCAGATGTCATACTGGGTGTGAAGATCACCAGAACATCTGACGGACTTGCGTTGTCTCAGACACACTACGTTGACAAAATTCTTGAAAAGTTTAACAAGTCTGATACAGGTATCGCAAGAACCCTCGTGGACGTAAGTCTCCATTTATCCAAGAATGGGGGGGGGGGGGGGGGGGGGGAGGGGTGTCTCAATTAGAGCTGCCT